>AYEL01077758.1:0-17146 GCA_000484575.1 Olivierus martensii
TTTTGTTACCTCGTATTAATTTATATTACAGTTTGTAGAATGAACTCGAACATATGTTGTTCGTTGCTTATATTGTATAACATATATAATCTTTTGAATCTAAAATTTTTAATATAGTTTATGCATAATTATCGGATCATTCTTATTAAGCCCAAAGAATGTTCCTTAAAAAGAAAAAAAAAGTATTTTTTTTTTTAACAAAAATTATTTTATCTTTATGTGTTTAGTGATTCTACTATAAAATATAATGTAAAAATAAATATACCGAAATATGAGTTTTAGTTATTTTATCCAAATTATGAGATTTAATTTGAACAACTATAATTAAATATAAATATAATTATATGTAATATATATATATAATTACATAAATTTTTTCCCGTCGTAATTAAAAATAAATACTAATTTAATTGTTCTATCTAATATATAGAATTTGATTTTCAGACAATTCATAGAAATGTTCTTTTAATCCTTTCGTTACCTTTGAAACACGACTCTTATCTAATAAACATGTTAGTTTAATCCTTATTATTTATTAACTCTATATAAAACAATGTTTAAACAGCGTTATCTTTAGCATGTTTATTTATTTATAAATCATGTTTCGCAATTTTATATTTTAATAAATACCTCGAAAGACATCGAATTAACAATTTATTTTGTTTGAATATTATCAGCATTCGATAGATTAATTTAACTGAAAACATTAAAAGCAAACTTGCAAGAGTATCATGCTAAACAATAGAGATCAATGTTTATTAAGCCCAAAGAATGTTCCTTAAAAAGAAAAAAAAAGTATTTTTTTTTTTAACAAAAATTATTTTATCTTTATGTGTTTAGTGATTCTACTATAAAATATAATGTAAAAATAAATATACCGAAATATGAGTTTTAGTTATTTTATCCAAATTATGAGATTTAATTTGAACAACTATAAATTAATTCTGAAACGATAAATAACTCATAATAATTTTCTAACATTAAAAAGTTTAGTTTAAATCTTACAATACATAAATCAATGTTTTGTTAATAATTATTTTTAAAAAAATTATAGGCAAGTACAGTATAGATGTAGAACAAGATTAAAATTATATATAATTTTAACAATGATATATTTTATATAAATTAATAAATTATTATCATTAACCAGTTTTAGGTATTGCTAACAAGACAATAAGATAGATTAAAAATAAAATTCGATCCCCCATGGTGGCTACTGTTAACCATTGCTTTCTGTACGAAGTTTTACCATCGTCCGTTGGTGGTTGAGCTATTTCCAACAAAAGAAAACGTCCAAAAATTCCAGATATGATATTATACACCGATTCGGGAGGATAGCATGGGCCGAATACCACTGCTATATTAATGATGACGACCTCTAATATCATGGCAGAAGCTACAGTATATAGAGAGAAATTAAGAAGACGAGCTGAAAGATAAAAGTTTTTCTTTATTAAATCGGATATTCCGAGAATTTTATTTTTGCTTATTTTAAAATTATGGTAACGTCTTATTTAATAATTATATGAATTTGATATCAAGAAATTTGAATAGAAATTTAAACAGACTATTTTTAATCATACAGAATAATTAGCATTACTTTCATAAGAGCAAAAGGTTCAAGTTGAAGGGGGGAAAAGCGGGAAAAAATTAATCGTGAGAATTGTATTAATGATCTCGTTCAATTTAAATGCATTATATATAAGAACATTAACTGAAATATTTAGACATTTATTAATTTATGAAATTATATACTTTAAAATAATTTTTATTATTATTATTATTGTTGTTTGTCATGGAATAATAGATATTCACTAAAATAGTCTATATCAGTGGTGGGCAAACTTTTCTGACCGCGGGCTACACGAACTTCTATAAGACTCTAGCGGGCCGCATGTAAAAAAAAATGTTTTACTTTCTGATACATGAGGTATTCATAGTAGAGGAAAATACTGCGATCATGTCGAAAACCAACGTTCCGTTTTCAACGAATTTTCAAGGCAATGGTAGTGATAGGGAGCGTGAATTTTCAATTTTCACATTCCCTGTCACTACCATTGCCTCTAAATCCATTGCCCCCGATATTCAAAAATATCGGAAAGTCGAGTGGGGCACATTCCAGATTTTTTTAAAGGGGCGTTTTAGCATACAAAATATAAATTTAATTAAATAATTATGTTACTTGTTTATGTAATTTAACATTTTTGTGGTAAAATTAAAAAAAAAATCTTACACTAATGCACGAACTGGTTTAAAACGTTTTATCTTCAATGGCAGTTTTGGAACGCTTGCCTAAAAATCTTACACTAATGCACGGACTGTGGGCCGCACACATCGTCATGGCCGGCTGGATGTGGCCCGCGGGCCGTAGTTTGCCCATCACTAGTTTATATTATAAAAGACACGTAACTTTGTTTACAGCTATCCGTAACTTACGCAAGATTCGACTTACGCAAATGTGACATTATGTAAAAAATCTAGGGAATTTTATAAATTCGAAAATTCTATATTGCAAAAGTTTCATTAATGGATAAGCAGCGGAATGACATAACAATAAATGTGGTGCTTTACTATGTACACATTTATACCGCATTCGCAAATTTTATAATTTCCGACTTATGTAATACGTAGGTGGTTCAATAAGTAAGGTAACAAAACCTCACACGGCTGTAATATTCCCTATATCATTATAATTTCCCGGAAACGGATTGACTACTACTTTTTCTCTTTGTGCCAGTCATACTCTCACAACATCAATTGTAGAATGGCGACCCTTACGAAAACATATTCAAACATTGAAATGTATAGAATGATCATATTTCTATGCCAAAAGGCACACCACTACTTGAAATTCATCACCAACTTATTGAAGTATACGGTGCTAATGTTATAGCATGGAAACAGCTGTAGATTCCAGATCACACCGGCCAACAGCACTTGTGACTTCGCTACCAGTGAGAGGTACTGGACAATTGTCCCTACAGCCCTGACTGGCACCCAATTATTTTACATTGAGGAGGTACCTGTGTAACAGGCAACCGACAAGGAAGTTGATGCAAATCATGACGTGGCTTTAGGCGCTTGAAACTGACTTCTTCAATGCAAGCATAGATGTCTTGGTGCATCATTAGAACAAATGTTTAGATAAGTATAGAGAATATTGGAAAAATAATCTATACAAAAGCCATACTATTGTTTATAAATATATATATAAATTGCTAAATTTACAAAATGACAGGTTTTGTTACCTCGTATTTAATTTATATTACAGTTTGTAGAATGAACTCGAACATATGTTGTTCATTGCTTATATTGTATAACATTATATAATCTTTTGAATCTAAAATTTTTAATATAGTTTATGCATAATTATCGGATCATTCTATAATTCCGATCACCATTTAAAGAATGCAGAAATAAATTATTTCAAATTTTGTTCGTTGAATGAAATACTTCTCTAGAGTTATTTTAATAATTCATTCTATTTTTGAATAAATAAACTTACCTATATACGGAAGAGCAGAAACTGATTTCGTCTGTGATGCTAAATACATCAATAGCCCAGTTATGACAAGTACATTTATGCTACCGATGGTTAGTTTTGTTTCAGAAGTTGGTGGAAGCCAAAATACAGCCAGAGTCAAGATAACTATTGCTACAGATAAAACCCATTCTAACTGCTGTTCAATAGTTGGTCTTCGACTAAGTTTGACTTTATATTCGATATTAACATAAGGTTCTGGACAACAGCTATAAAATTTGATGTTATGAATCGGCGTTATTTTTTCTAATTTCCAGTAAGGATTTGTGTTTCTGAAATTTTTCATGTCTATACTTTCTTCCGCAAGACTGATATTGATGGAAAATCCGTGCTGAGACCACGATCCAATTATTACTGAACAAGTTTGTTCGTCTCTAGGATATTCTGTATAATCTAAGAAACAAACGTTTTGTATGGTTGCTGGTGGAGACCATTTCACGATTCCGTCGCTGTTCACTATAACATCCGTATTTGCAAACGGGTCGACATTCATTGTTGGAGAACTGAAAAATAAAAAAATAAATCGTTTATGTAATTAATTAAACAGTCACAACAATTAGCACTTGTTTAAGCGAAAAAATTATATTTTAATACTTGTTAAACAACCAGTCCTCAGCGCTTAAACAAGTGCTGAGGACTGGTTAATTAATAGTTGTACTAAGAAGCGAAAGTATATAACGTGCATATTTTGTTTATGTAATTAATGAACTTTCACAAAAAATATTTTAAAAATCTCAAAATACAATATACTGTATATTCATAATATTTTTTATTTTATTTTATATTGTACACTATTTTGCAACTTTTACGTCAATGAATTTGATGATAAAGTTTCAAAATATTAAGAAGAGACAAATTATTAATAAAATAAAAGCAGACGGATTATTATATTTAATTGAGATCGCATTGTAGTAGTATTTAGATTAAAGTAACCAGATATCTTGTTAGAATGCGGGACGTGTCTAAATAAAAATAATAATAAAACGCTTAAAACGTTCGTGAAGACACCATTTTCTTAGTTTGTTTAGTTGTGAATCATTTAAGATGTCTTGGATCTATCTTTTTAACTTCATTACTTGAAATATTCTTATAAAATTTTTCACAGGAATTGGAAAAATTGTAATTAACTTGTAATATTGCTTTCAACGTTTCTGCTCTCAGTAACGTTTTCTGAGATCTAAAACTTATTCATCAGTGGAAAAAACTTTCCGTTGCATCATTGGTGCTGGCCAACATACCCAAATTCAATTATTTTCTTCATAATCCTGAATGATATGTTGTTCCTATCAAAGTGATCAAGTATTTCTTTCCACCTTGTATCAGCGACGTACAGTCGAGAACAAAAGTAAATCGCCACTATACCGCGTCGGCGTGAAAAATTACGTCAAAATTACGTCACGACGTCAAGTGTGACGGAATTAGTGCTGGTAACGGAGCGGTTATTTGGCGCGATTTCAATCGGAGCTCCGATTGACCTCCGACTGAGTTATGCGCAGTTCTACTGCGCATAACTTAGTCATCGGGGCTGATTCTTGTCGAAAACCGATATTGTTCAGGAACGAACATTAGATAAGTCGTTAAAGAGCGCCTAATCTACTAGAAAAGTGAACGTTGTGAAATTACTTTGAATTTTATGGGCTTAGAAATCGATTTGTTTATAATAATTTTATAGATTATCTCTTTTTGTAACGTTTTGAACATTCTAATCTGTGGTCTGAATATGTTTACGGCTGCGGAGAGCGCGAACCAATGTCATTTTTATAAATTTTATCCTTTCGTTTTTATAATAAATAAATATCAAAGATAAAATAATAAATTTGTTTTTCATATTGATTAATTTGAATTCTATTTAACTTAGAAATAATTCAGGAAATAAAGTATATAATTAAATAATAGTCCTGCTATTTCAAAATGTTATCCAAAATAACTTTTATTTCCATTCAGAAAAATCAATTTTTCTGCTGTTGATGGATTGAGTGCGTTTCGTCTATCTGTTATCTTTTCGTTTATCTGTCAGCTTTTGAGAAAACTCTCTCAGCTGGCACAGAAGTGGCTGGAACGCAAAGATACCAAATGGCTACATCGCTCAATCCATTGGTTCTGTTTTGATTCACCCAGTATGAAATTGGATTTGTCGTCTCAGATTCCGGAGCTTTTTCAATATAGTGGCGTACGCTTATTGCTGCATCAGTAGTTGCGGTAGACGTTTTCTGATATAGTTGACTTTTTTCAGAGAGAAAAGTCAGTAATCCTCCACCAAAAGTATTTGATCCTGCAACCGTTTGCGCAGGCTGATGTTGCATTGTACACCTCTTTTCTTCTTATTTCTTTAAGAAGCCTACTATTTCCGTTTCAGCCTGTTTTCTCGCTTCTTCTGCCCGTTCAGATAAGCAAAATGCTGCCTTCTTAAATCGGGGATCCAGAAAGGTTGATAATTTTGCAACAGAACGGGTTTCGTACGGGAAAAGACGTTTTTCTATAGATTGAAAAAGTGACATTAAAAATGCTATAGTTATGTCTAATGTTAAGGATTTTCTAATTTTTTGTAACTCCAAAAACATTCCATGAACTAGTGGAATAATTTGAGAACAGGTCACATACTGCTCTCCCGAAAGGACAGTCGTCATCGTTTGTAAAGGTGCAGTGATCCAAACCATTTCTTGTAAAGCACGCCACTCCTCCGCTAAAATAAAAATTAATGGACATTAAATATAAAATACAAGAACTACTTGGTTTCTACTTCAGAATAAAACCTTAAAAAGCGATTTATAGTCAACCTGTCAATATTCGTGGCGCATTTACTAAGTTTGATTGTGCGAGAATTAGTTCATCTTTCACTTCCAATAAACGTAGAACCATAGCTAGTTGGCTATTCCATCTGGTTAAAACATGTTGTACCAAGCGCAGTTTTCGTTTTCCAGCAGCAACCTGAACATTAATCAGTTTTTCACAAGCGGTATTGCTCTGTCTGTAATAAAGAATAGCTTCATTTCAAGTTACGTTTTTCTTAGATATTTATTATTTTGCATTTACTTACTTGAAATATGTGACTATATCTGAGCAGTGTTTCAATAATTCTGCTAAATCGGGAGTACTTTTAACGGCGTCAATGAATACGAGGTTTAAAGTGTGTGCCACACATGGTACGTGCCGAATTGACAGATTCTTCACAGCTGCCACCATATTCGAAGCATTGTCAGTAACTATCGCCGTTATTCTTCCTGTAATACTCCATTTTGCCAGTATTTCTTTTAATTTGTCTGCAATATTTTCTGCTGTATGCTGGTTCTTCAATAAGCAACATTCTAGGCAGGCGGAAGCTAGTTTCTCACTTTTTAAAAAGTGGGCTGTAACAGCAAGATACGCATCCTGCCTGTTTGATGTCCAAGTATCAATAGTTAAGGAGACTGTTTTGTTTTGTCCGAAGTCCGCGCAAACAGCTTCTTTTATATTAGTATATGTTATTTGCAAAATGTCCTAAGTAATGAAAAAAGACATATTTTGAATCCATATAAGTTTCTGCATTCAAAATTACATAAAAATGTCAATTGTAATTACAAAATTATATTTGAATTGAGAAAGAATCAAACTGAAATTATCGATTTATGTAATTCACAGATAGGCCTACATAAAAATAATTATGAAAGGTAGTAAATTAAAAAAATACGCTTACGTTTGACAGTGTGTGGCGACAAGGTAATGTGTAATGAGGATACAACGCTTTAACAAATTTTTGAAATTCTTCATTTTCTACAATGTAAAATGGCTGCATATTAGATACAATGAATTTTCTAAAGGCTTCATCTATTTTCTTTTTTTCCTCGCTCTCCTGACCATATGTTACGAGAGTGGTACTGTTTTCCACGTGACTGAGATGATCCTTGTGGTATCGCCTAAGATGATCGTGGAGATTCGATGTTCCTCCACCCGTCGAATAGGATCGATCACACAAACTGCATTTTGCCTGCTTTCTGTCTTCGTTTCTTTCGAAAAAGTGCCATACATTCGATTTTCTTTTTGGCATTATTAAAATATCGAAACTTCGAACTTAGAATGAAACAAATCCCAAGAATCAGGATAAAAAGTACGCAAAAACATAAATAGGCATTAACTTAATAGACAAAAATTTACCTGCTATGTAGGATGATATCAAACTCAAAATGCACTACTCTCAAATCTGTTTATAATAAATTTTAAACTATAAACAAAAAATATAAATTAAAAGGCGTTTTTCATCGAGATGGTATACCAAAGCCATTCGAAATTTAAAAAATTTTCGTTCACGATATTAAAAATTATAAGTTTTCTTTTTCCTAATAGCACACATCAAACAGAGTCATCGGTTTTAATAGCTTATTTTTCGTTATTTATGGAAAGAATGCTATATATTCAATGAAAATGCAAAAGTTATATTTGTCTTATGCAGATGGAATGATTTAACAATATGGCCGTCACACGAACAGCGAGATACGCCAAGATCAAAGTGCTGATAGAGAAACTTCGCCTCTGTATGTTATTTACTCTGTGGTAAGGTGTTCATATAAAGGTGTTGATTCTGAAGTGAAATTGACTGAGTGACATTCAATCTCTTGTAAAGATCTACGATTGCTTGAAGTTTTGTATCGGTGGTAGAGGTATTAGAATTTCAGTAGTATTTAAGATTATATTACTTATGAATAATTGGATTTTTGATATTTGAGTTGGATTAAATATGTTTTGTTGATTGATTGATTGTTGCTTTAATAAAGCTTTAGTTAACACTTTTGTAAGTGTTTTGGAGTCTAATAGATTTTATATTTTTTATTATTTAACTAGTTTTGAGAATTTATTCAATTTATTAACATAAGTTTCTAACATCATTTGTTGTTTTTGATCTAACACTTATTCATTACTTCTAGTTGTAAGTTTCTGGTTGTTTGTTTTTGCCAATTAGACATTAAGTTTTGATAGATTGTTTCCGAGTTAATTATATTTAGTTTAGAAAGTAACACAAGACCTGAGCTCAGGCCGAACTCTGGAATTTGCAGGTGTTAGACCATTAGGTTTAGTTATAATTATTATTATTATTGATATTCGTTAGAATTAGCAACTTTGCAACACTAGTCATTCAAATTAGTTGCACTCCAATAGTTTACTTTTTAAATAGCTGCTTTACAGGGAAATTAAATTTTTAAAAATTAAGATAATTCTTTAAGAGAATTGTATCTGTTTTCTTTAAGTAAAGAAAATAGATAAAACTAATTTTATTTTTTACTGAATTATTGTGTTTATGAATAGCATGCAATAGTTAGATTTATGTAAAATATATAATTATTGTTATAAATGTTTATGGCAGTGGAGTGGACTATATTGAAGAATGTTGAAGACCAAATGTGGACTGCCTACTTACATATCTGATTTACACCATATTTTTCAGTCAACCTTATAATCTAAAATATGCAGTGATTACATTTCGAAAAGGTTTTTTAGACTAGTGCAAAATAATTTATAAAAATCATTCCACAGTCATCCTGTGTATGCATGTCATCCTGTGTATGCATGTCAGCCACCAATTACCCCTTACTGTGTAAACACAGCAACGGCAGAAAATGGATTAAACCAAATGACAATATGATATAGTGGGAATGTATAATAAAATTATTGATAAAAACTAATATTTTTATTATGTATTCATGCTTAATTACAAATAATTATAGCATTTTTATCATATCAATTCATTAAGAAAGTCTAAAAGTACAGGCATCATTACATTTTTTGAAAGATGAATGAATTATTTAAGAGACTTAAATTTCTTAATTGATAAAAGAAAAAGTAAAATATCTCAGAATTACATTTATTTATCATTTTCTTTTAATGAATCTACAAGGGAATTATTTTAAAAATCTTGATCGTAAGTGCAGGTTTAGATACATCCTAGTAATATTTGGAATTACAATTTGAGGTTTTGTTTTTAATGTTTGCAATTAATGGTGATTATAGCATTACAAAACAGAGCTATTTTTAAATTTCTTTACAAATGAGAGTAAGAGAGATAAATACATTTATAATCACAATAAATTTATTAAATTTGCATATAATTTCAAAAAATGATATTAATTTGCTATATAATAAAATTACAAAATGATTTAAAATAAGATATAAAATAGTATTTTTTACTCAAAAATTAAAAATTATTGATAACTTGCTTTATATTCAGGTAAATACAGTAGTGATTTGATAATTTCATAAAATAATAATATATCATATCTTGCTAAATGATTAAATACTTCGAATATTATACAATATATTTGTAATTTCAATAACATTTTAAATTGTATAAATACCTGTTTTAAATTCCTCTGTTCTTTTTGATATGTATGTAATATTTCTAGAAACTGCTTATAAATATCTGGTTGGCCTTGAAAGCGATTCTGAAAATCAATAATATATATTGTGAGCATAATTACATAGTCTATTGTAGTTTTCAATTTACATAAAATGGTCTATTATGAAACAGATTCATTAATTTAACAGCCTAACTGAAAATAAACTTAATGTTTGAATTGAATTTTATTAATAATATATGTGCAGCAAATAATTAAGTTAAATTATATTATTGTAATATTTTTCCTTGTGTCAAATTTTTTAAATTTACAAATAATTACTGATTTATATTAGCATATTTTATTGGTTAAAATCATTTACTTGTTCATAAAAATTTACAAACATTAGGCCAAATTTCTTATGTAATAAAATATCTAATACATAAATTTGTTTGTCTAAAATCTAATATTTTTCAAAATGTTTATTTTGAAATAATAACAACAATGGTAAATGTACAGCTAAGTTTAACTATTGAACAAGTATTAAAAAAAAATAATAACTCCAAAATTTTGAGGTTAGGACATATTTAATATTTTTATAATAAGAAGGCCAATTCACAAATATTTTAAATTTATCACACATTTTTGAATTTGTATATTGTATTTAAAAATGTAAAAAATTTAACTCTGAATTAAATATTAATTACTGTATTTACCCAAATATAAGGCAAGTTTTTCTTTTTAATTAAAACAACTGTTAAAATTTGTCATATATTCAAAATATATCTTATAATTAAGGAAAGTAATTTTTATAAAATCTAACTATTAATGAATGATGAATATGCTAAAAATATTAACTGCCATAGTTAAATTTTTTATTTTAATTAAAGAATTTCATTTATTTAAAATGTCATTATAAATAAGTTTTGTTTCACCTTCAAAACAATATATATATAAAAGTAAAATTACTCTAAGCTGGAAAAAGTTTTTCAATTTAATATTATATCAATAAATTCTTTTATTACTGCATTTATGGCATTTTGATATACAATTAATACCATAAGATTTATGAAGCTTTTGCCATGGAAATATTTCACACAATTGTAGCATTTAAATTTTCTTCTGTTTGATATATAAAAGAAATAAATCCATTATTAAATAATGCTATTTCACTTGAAAAGTGACAGAAAACTGATTTTCATACAATTTTAAACAACATATCATTCTTTATTTATAAAAATAAATGAAACAAGTATTCTAAAAACTTTAAAATATTTGTAATTGCTATAAATGTACTTCATTCCAGCCATTTGTCTAAAATCACTAATAAAAATATCATCATGAGATTTAAATCATCATCATTCTTAGTAATACAATAACAATTTTAAAATCAGTCATGATTATTTCAAAGAACTGAATTTTGTTTAAATTCAACCAACTTATAGAAATTGTTTAAAATTCACTGCTTGCCTTATATTTGAATAAATTAATAAAACCTGAAATTAAACTAAAAATATCTTTATATCATGTATATACAAGGAAAATTCACTGTCATTATTTTATATTCTATTCTTTTTAATATAAGTTTTGAATCAAAAACTTTGTTTGAAACCAAATTTTCTAATAATATTTTTATTAATATTATACTGATAAGAGTACAAAATGTCATAGAAAACTTGGCATCAAATAAACATTGAATTTAAAATGTGAAGAATAGGACATCAAACAATTGGACATAATGAACTTGTCTTGTATATGTGCAATATTACGTTTTACAAGCAATGAAGGATAAGCTTATCCAAAACAAAATCCATCATTTAATTTTAAAATTAATTATTTAAAAATTCATTAAAAGAATTTGTACTTCAAGCTAAATTTAATTTTTTAAACAAATATCATTTGCTTACAAACAGAAATTATTTAGAAACATTTATTGTAATTACATATAGTTTTTGTAATTATATAATGTTTAAAAAGAAACTAAAGCAGCCTAAAATAATTAGTTATATTTATTTTCAACTAAAATAAAATAAAACTTTTCAAATTTTTAATTATAAAAAATTCATACTATATCAATATTTCAAATGTTTTAAATTCCAAAATAAACTAATATTAAATTTGGAGAGAATTGCCAGAGAAGAATAACATATGAATTATTGAAATAATTTAATACTCTCATAAGTAACTCAACAGTTATGTTTCTAGATTTGAATGAAAACTATTGCTTCAATATTAACAGAATTTTTTAATTGGTTTTAAATTGAAATTAATTAATTAATTCAGTACATATAATAAAGTAGCACTTGAGTGAAAATAACAAAAAACATTACATAATGTTTTAGCTACATAATAGTTACATATATGAATCTCTTGATTCAAATCAGCTAGTTGATAGAATGTACTGAAGAGGGTGTAGAGACACCGAAAACATTGTACATTTAAGCTAATAAATATGAATGTGTTCTTTATTGCAAGAAGTGCTAGTTTTATTGAGAAATTAATATGAAGAGTTTAAGCAGTTAAAAATGAAAAATATTATATAAAAGTTCCAATTTTTCATATAAACAATGTTTTAATCAATTATTATGAAATGAACATATTGTAAGATAAAGTTTATATTGGAAGCTCTGTCATCTTGTTTAATCTAAATGACAGAAATATGTTAAGTTAGTACATTTGAGAAACTTTTTTCTGAATTTCATTGAGTTTTCACATATGATAATATATAATTTTTGTTTTTTTTTAATATTGAAAAAACTTTAATTATTTTATTTTTACATATCTCTGAATTGTCTGTTTTACAATTATATTATTTAAAAAAAAAATTAGAAAGTTATATTTCTTAATAATAATGCATATATAACAAACTTCTATATAAAAATAAGATAATATCAAATCATTTTTTCAGTGAAAAAAAATTATATATAATTTGAATTCTAGAATAAAACTATTTTTCTTTCCCATTATAGTGGCATATTTTTCAAAATACAGTAATAACAATACAATATGCAAATCAATTATCTCTAATGGAAGGGTATCATAAATATAGTATAATCTGCTAATGGAAGGATATCATACATAGTATATATAACTGAAACACAGGGATAATCCAAATTTTTTTTTATTGCGTTTTTGCAAAATATATGAATATAAATAAATAATAAAACAATTTACTATATATTACAACAACTTATTCTAAATAATCTGTCATTTTTTTTGTTTTTGGAATCCTTAAGAATTTTTCTATTTTCTGAACAAATTTTCCTCAATATTACATCATAGTATACAAAGTTCTACTGACTCATATACTTTAACAAAATATCAATGTAGGATAATGCTCTTCTGTGACCAATGCACTTTCTAATTTCTTCTTCAATATGTTATTATTTGTTGGAGTTAATTTCTAGTAATGGTAACAATATTTGCATTACTCATATATTGAAATCCTGATTCACAACAAATCACTTTTTAATTATTCATCAAGGTTTTCTTTGTAACTTTTTCAAATTTTGTACATTTTTAAATTAAATCTACTATTTCAGATATGGAGTATGTTTGTTTATAATTCTTTCTTTCTTTCTTTTGTATGGTAAGCTTGGTGGCTAAATTTGATTGCCCCATTACACTCAAATAGTTTATAATTCATAATTTTATGAATCAAGCATATCAAATAAAATTTAATTACAATCATACATTATAATTCAGATGCACTTAGATGAATATGAAAATACAGTAGGTCCTGTAATTATATGGTTTAATTTTCCAAAGTTTCAGACATAAGCTGTTTAAATTTTTTTATGTTTGAATTTCCATAGAATGCAAATAAAAAAAGCCATTAAATAATTTATTTTTTTGTAAAATTATAACTTATGGCATTAAATTCTCTTATCTATGCTTAAAGTATTCTCATAAAGTTCATTTAGCCATTCTGTTTATTAATGCATGCATTTGTATATATTGAATTTAACCATTGTTAGAACTTACACAGTTTTCAATTTATATAGAAATTTTTGGGACAAATTACCTGTCTAAGTTGTAGACCTATTGAACATAGTTCATTAAAAGTAAAGCACCAACTAGCAGCTTAAAATAAACACTTAAATTATTTATTAAATATTAAAATAAACATTTAAATTATTTTAAGCTGCTAGTTGGTGCTTTACTTTTAATGAACTATGTTTAATAGAGTTTTAAGTAGTTTCCAGAAAATTTGTCTTATCTAACGTAGACCTATAGTATATAATATTTTGATTTAATCAAACTCATAATTAATTTGTAACTGGTAATAATTTACTGTTAATATATGGTTTCATTTTTAATTCTATAAAATCATCAAACTGTCCAACAGATTCCTTCTGAAATGTGTAATGTTTTTGATATTTACTATATTTGTAATCAATTTTAAGATTAGTTAGAAACTATATTTGGGTATATATGTCAAATTATCTATATAATGAAAATGATTTATTTATATTCAAGTGGCTAAATGAATTATCATGATGTATATACAGGTAGTTCTCAACTTACAACAAGGTTCAGATCAAACCCTCTGTTGAAAGTTGGAACGGTAAAAAATCAAAAATGCTAAAATTTATAGATTTTCCACTACTAATCTTTATTAAGACACTACATAGTAATCATAATAAACATAACTAACATGTTATATTTATCATAAACACAAAAAATATAACAAACACAAAACTAAAAAAAATCAAACACAAAAAGAATATTTTTTACACATCAGTCCATTGCACATAGTATGCATACGAATTATATTGACTAATCACAAAATTTATTGATGACATCACCATCTTAAGTGAAAGCAGGGTTGTAGAGTTGGAGTTGTAGGTTTTTGGATGGAGTTGGATTTTTAAACTACTGGAGTCGAGAGTAAAAGTCAGATTTTTTTTTTTTTTTTTTTTTGATGGGATTGGAATTTGAAATTGAAATTTAAAATGATTGGGGGTTTTTTTTTTTTTTAAAGTTGGAGTTGGAGTCACAGTCGGATCATCTGCCATCTGACTGTGCAACCCTGAGTACAAGTGGTTGTAAATCAAGGATCTCGTATGACAAGGACAACCTGTATATAAATTTATTAGTTTCTACACAATATATCATTTTAAAATCAATAAATAATATCTGCACATTTACTATAGCCTATGTTACATAAGAAATATTGCCATATTGAGAGTAGATAATATATGCAATTCCCTCCTTTTAATTTTCTTTTCAAAGTTATAACAAATCTAACTAAATTTAGTTTTTAAGTTTTATTTTATAATTTTATAGTTTATAATATTTTAATCGTCATTTTAAGCAAAAGGATCTTATAAAAACTTTCTTTTAAATCATTTATTAGATTGTTCAAATAATAATTTGTTTTTAATATTAATTCATAAATGATCTATTTAAACACTTGATTGAAATTAAATTAATGAGATCTAGCCCAAATGTCCTCTTATTCTCTTTGAAATAAATTTTAAAGAGAATAAGAGGACATTTGGTTAAAAAATGCTATTTAAATTTATTAGTTTCTGCATGACTAAACATTTATAATCCTTCAGAAAAGATTATAAATGTTTAGTCATGACTAAGTTACAGTTACATGTAATAAATAGAATGTGGAATTTCTTTAGTGGATTGATATATGAAGATTTAATATCTTGATTAAATGTATTATAAGCAAGCTATTTCCATAATGTTTATTTAATATGAAATCACTATATGACTATAGATTCTTAATTAATTTTATTTAAAAATAAATATTTAAAGAAAATGATTAGCTTTGAGCAATACAAAAAATATAAAAATTTAATGTACAGAAAATACTGTGGAAAAAAAGAGACTTGTAGACTAATAATATTAATTAAGCATTATGCAGTGTTATTTGTACTACAACAGAAGTCGCTAATTGTAATCGCAGATATTGTTATTAAGTGTTTAATGTTATCACAAATTTTGATAACAATGCATAAATCATAAATTTTGTAACAATGCATTTTAATATGGATATATTAAAATGCATTTTGAAAACTCTGCTTATAGCAATCAGAATTTCAGTTATTGTTATCAGAATCTACACACGGCTAAAAATATTGTATTTAAAACTAAAAAATATCACAGATGATAATAAAAATTAGTTTAATAATAATAATAAAATTAAAAGATAAGTGGGAGAAAAGAAGAAAGCAACGTCACAGTCGAGAGAAGGTCCAATTAAGAAAGGTGTGCACTGAAAGCTGTCTGGGGAAAGGATCCATTAAAAAGCAAAAGGAGCTGGGAAGAAATAAAGAAGACATTGTAATAAAAGAAGGTAAACAAAAGAACTATTCCAAAGAAGAATCTGTGTATGCATTTAAAGAACATTTTGACAACTGGAACACTAGAGACTTTGTTAAATTTCAAGGTATTTATCCTCCAGTTGTTTTTGGATGTGCTGCTCCCTATGTTAGGGTTAGCAGCATTTGTAAAAAGATTCTCTCTCTCTCTCTCTCTTTCAATACAAGATCCAGGTTTGATTTTCAATCATATCATTGTCTGTCATTGTGTCACTGGAGATTTCTTCCTTTCTATCTCTCTCTCTCTCTCTTTCAATACAAGATCCAGGTCTGATTTTCAATCATATCATTGTCTGTCATTGTGTCACTGGAGATTTCTTCCTTTCTATCCTTACTCACAAAAGCACTACATATCCGCATTTTGGCTATCAAAATATATCTTGATACCACACTCTCTCCGCAGGCCCCATATTTCATAATAGATTTAAACTTACTCAACAATTAATATAAATAATTAATAATTAAAACGGCAAGAACAATATTATTATCATCAACATAATTATTAATTAAAAGTTAATCCATACCTGGGCAGTGATATATTTTGTTATTGTAATTGCACAGGTATGTTGAGTAAATATGAACTTTGAGATAGAGTTTCTCAGTGAATTGAATTTAAAAAATAGAATTTCACTTGATGATCTTCAATAACAAAAATTACGGATTTCAAAATAGGAAAACTAAATTTTATTACTAAATGATAAAACTAAAAACACTGCTTAATTTATTATAATTACAGTCCAGAAGAAGAGCACTTTTAGCAGTGACGTTAACAAACAAATTTTTTTTTATTAAAACAGTAAGTAAAAACGTTTTCAATGCTCAAGGCATCATCTTCAGTTACAAAAATATATGTACATAATACTTAAGAATACAAGCAGTTCTAAAAATGGAACATAAAATAGAACGGAGTTCAAAATCTTTTAACATTCAAATATTATAGAGATAAAATATTATAAACAAAAAAC
>AYEL01077759.1:0-48727 GCA_000484575.1 Olivierus martensii
CACAACACGTTAGATATAAAGGGCGGTTAAACAATGAATAAATTAACAGATCGAAATGAAACTTTTGACGTGTTTCTAAGAAAGAACAAATATGAAAATGGCGTCGAAGTTTTAGTTCTAATTTTGACTAATAGATGGCGCTCTGCGAACTTATTGAACAACCTTGTATGATCATATGATCATATTGTGTAAATAGAAGATGAGAATGTGCAAGAATATTATCTTACCTCATATATTTTGATGATGTATTAGTATGCTAATGCTATTGACATGAATATAATATACTTCACGGAGACAATATATTCTATATCAGCAGTGTTCAACCTGTCAATCACAGAGTGATTTTTGATCAATCTGTTGTTTATTCCTCCTTACAGATTTAATTAAAACTGAAAACATAATATTTTATTTATCATTATTTTGTATTATTTTTTTAATTCTCTTTAAATGTATTGCTATTATTTATTTATTTTTCGTTAAAATTGTCAATTCACTAATTTTATCATTTGGAAGATATACAAGAAAAGTTTCCAATATTAACTGATATGGTGCAAAAAATTCTGTCGTGTTTTGGATTGACATGCTTGTCAGAATCCGCTTTTTCAAATATGAATGTCATAAAAAAATCAAGAAACCAAATTACAAATGATCACTTGGATGATTGTCTATGATTGGCCATTTTCTTCATATCAGCCTGACTATGAAAATATTGCCAACTCCAAACAATGCCAAATTTCACATTAACTTTTTTTTTAATCAACCAGCATTTCCTTAAGTTATGAGTTTGTACAAATCTGTTGTGTTTTCTAACTTTGGTTTTTCAAAATAGAGAAACAGATAATTTATTTCAATATATTTGTTTTATTTATTGAATTAAAATAATTAAAAGTGATGAATAAATTTTTAAATGCACAAATAAGTTTTTAATTTCTTTGAAGTTTTTAGGGATGGGAGAACGGATCCTCCTAAGTGAGTGAGGGTATTTAACTGCATAGTTGTATGTAATCAAATATCAAGTTGGGGGAACATTATCTATATAAGAAAGTAAATCGCCGAATAACTTAATATAGAAAAGTAGCTCGCACAGTAAAAAAGATTGAACACAACTGATATAATACTATAAAATGATTGATTTAAAAACATTTACAAAAAATACTAATTTTCAATGAAAAATATTAATAATATTAACTAGAAATTACCCGCTCATATAAATGAGCGGAAATATACTGTTGTGATCAAATCTTATAATCGCTCATATAAATGAGCGGAAATATACTATTGTGATCTAATCTTATAATAATTATACAGTATAACAGCATATTGTGTAATAATAGCTTATCTTGCAAATTTATTTAATATATATATTTTATTAAGCTTTATCTTGCAAATTTATTTACTATATATTTTATTAAGCATTAGTTCAAATGTGTAGTAATTGTAAGGGGCCCGTGGAGGCTGCACCCCAAGGGCGCCGTGCCCCCGACGGCCCTCCGTGGAGGCTGCACCCCATGGGTGCCTCCCCGATGGCCCCACTCCACCGTTGCACCTCACGCGCGCCGTGCCCCTAAGGCCCCACTCCACGGGTGGGCCCACGGGGCACGGCCCCAGGCTCATCGGACCATTGGGTTTCATCTCCCCGGTGGACCCACAGCCCACAAGGATATGAAACCCCACGGGGGCCCCACGGGGGCCCCACGGGGGCCCCATGGGGTGGGGCTGCACCACCAGGGATCAAGAGGCCCCCGTCAGGTGGGGGCCCATCCCCAACGGGCCCTGGACCTTGGGGCTCGGTTTCATCTCTTCAGTGGGCTGCACCCAGTTTTATCTCCCCTCGGCACCGGGATCTCCATTGGGTTGGGGCTGCACCCCCGTGAAGAAGTAGTTTACAGCTTGATGAATGGTTATAATTTTTTTGTGTGTATACTGTCTTTATGCTCTGCGATCCTGTCTTTGAAGTTACGGGCGATAGCCCCAATGTAAACTTCCATTCTGTTATCATCGAGATTCCGTAAAGGAATACTGTATACCCCCTGATTTATGATCATTTGGCCTTTTCCCTTGTCATTGCAGAGTATATCAAAGATGGTGGGGGCCCTTTTGTATATTACTATATTATACATAATATTAAAACAGTATATTCTTCTGAACTGTAATTATAATAAGTTAAGCAGTGTTTTTAGTTTTGTCATTTAGTGATATGTCTGCTGAGCCAGCAGTATGGACTTGGAAATTTTCAGTGATTATTGTAAGCTTAAGAAGAAACTCATCAAAGCAGAGGAGACTTGGACATTCCTGAAACAATGCAGATTAAACGGAGTCCTTCCTATGTCCATTTATAGAATAACACTACCTGTTACTTCTAAGAAGATCCTATGAAACACTAAATGTATCTGCTTGAAGTTTGCCATTAATGACGCAAAAAGAAGATTCTTCCGCCTTAAAACTTTAGTGAGAGATATTTTGCTTTTAGCTAATGCTTCACATGATCACCAGCTGAATGAAAGGATGTTACGTTTCGATTCTAGAATATGTTTATTCCAAAGAATTGTCCATCATAGGCACATAAAGAAACTTAAGTGGATCTTCCGTATTCAATTTAGTAAGAAATCTAATTACACCCTCCCACTCGCTGATGTCATTACTGCTTTAGATGATATACATATTCCACACTTAGCAGCGAACCTTCTGAGTAAAGGCCCTACTTGTGCCTTATACGACGCCCTTAATATCATACAAGACATACCTATTTTTGACAGGATATTGAATCAATGTGACGGCTTAGAAGCAGAAAGACTGCGTTGGACCTTAGTTACTGAATACAACAGAATGAAGCTCCGCTATCCAGAACCTCCTGACAGCAGCCTCTCTCTCTGGGACAGAGATGTCCAGAACACCCTCACTTGGATCAAAGACCAAGAACTTATTGTTATAAGGGATGACAAATCTAAGAAGCTGGTTATGCTTAGAAAGCCTACTTATGACAATCACATCATAGCTTATATTCATGAGTCTAGGGCCGAGATTCTTGCTAAAGACCCCATAGAAGGACTGGTAACCAAAGTCAATAAGCTCCTTAGGCGACGTAATTTACCCACCTTCATCTCTAAGCGTAAAATGATTAACCCAGCCTGCCCTAGAATTTTTGCATATATGAAAACACACAAAGAACCGCTGGCAGCCCGACCTATTGTTGAGAAGCTCTGTTCTCCAACTTATTATATTGAAAAATACCTAGCGAGTTGGTGTAACACCCTTATGGCTCCTTATCCGCACACCGTCTCCTCTTTCGCTGATTTTTTGATAAAATTAAGGGCAACATCACCTTCTGAAAACGGGTGTATGACTATCTTGGATTTTGAATCCTTATATCCATCTCTAAACTTAAATGCTGCCTGCCTAATCTTTTATAGATTTTTGTTAGAACATACCCCGGATGAACAAGACCCAGCTCTCTTGCGGGAAATAGCATACCTAGTTTGCCACAAATCGTATTTTGAATTTAATGGTGTTTTCTATAAAAAACAATAAGGAGTCTGTATAGGTAGCCCCATGGCCAGGGTTTTAGCTGAGTTAGTTATCAGGGAAATTGAATTAAAACTTAACCATAACCTTTCTACCAGCTCTTTGTTATACACTAGGTACGTAGACAATATTTTTGTAGCATGGAATAATACTGACAAGGGTATTGACCTTATAAACCATTTTTCTAGGAAAGAATATGGCCTTACCCTTAAGTTGATGCAAACTAGCCAATCTGTTGTGAGCTTCCTTGACATAGGAATATATGTGAGAGAAAATTCCTTCCATACTACTGTATACATGAAACCAACAGCCACTCCAGTAATCATCCCGAGGTGGTCCTTTGACCCCTGGTCATTTAAAAAATCGGCCTTTACTTTTTACTTTGGTAGATGCTTTACACACTGTAGTGATATGTTATTCCATAGAGCAGAACGTAACAGGATTTTTAACATAGGCAGGAAACACGGATATTCTAATAAGTTTATGCATAACCTTTATCTAAATGTAAAGAGAAAGTTTGAAAGGTAGGCCTCTCCATCTAGCCAGGATAATGCTTCTAATCAACTCACCTCTAACCAACATGCACGTACATTCTCCGTACCCTATCGGCTCCACGCAAGTAAAGCCCTTAACAATTCCTTTAAGATCTGTTAATGCAGCGCGCACCTACAAAAGGGCCCCCACCATCTTTGATATACTCTGCAATGACAAGGGCCAAATGATCATAAATCAGGGGTATACAGTATTCCTTTAAGGAATCTCGATGATAACAGAACGGAAGTTTACATTGGGGCTATTGCCCACAACTTCAAAGACAGGATCACAGAGCATAAAGACAGTATACACAGGGGGAGAACTTAATACGGCCCTAGCCCAAAGGGCTTATGAGAAAAACACTAATATTCTATGGAACGATGCTAAGGTTATAAAAAATGTATTTGATCGTAAAGATCTATATTTAGCTGAAAAACTACAAATAATCCAAAGTAATAAAACCGATAATGTAATTAATGTTAGGCAGGCCGACGGGCTCAGCGATGCTTGGAGATATCTCGTTACAAAAGAAGTTTAATCTTTATTATTATTCCTCACCATATTATTATTAATATTTTCTCTCTATAATATTTGAATGTTAAAAGATTTTGAACTCCGTTCTATTTTATGTTCCATTTTTAGAACTGCTTGTATTCTTAAGTATTATGTACATATATTTTTGTAACTGAAGATGATGCCTTGAGCATTGAAAACGTTTTTACTTACTGTTTTAATAAAATAAAATTTGTATGTTAACATCACTGCTAAAAGTGCTCTTCTTCTGGACTGTAATTCTAAATTTTATTAGATGCACAAACTAATAAATACATAGAAAAACATTTTCTGCTCTATTAGGCCATCCTCAATTCACATTAAAGATAAAATATAGAACAGAACAACAAAAATTCTAAACAGAATAGAAAATTTTAAAAAATTTACAGAATATCATAAACAACACAATAGCATGAAGGACAGACACAAAAATCTAATATCAGTAGTGAATCCAACATTAATATTGTGTAAATAAAAACTAAATAATATTTAACTTTTATTTACAGATAACATGACAGTCCAAGTTGTGCAATCACAACATTATACCTATGTCAATGTAAATATCTTCTAACTTTGTGTACATTGGAATATATGTATTGTGCATTTAGCATAGTATACAGCAATAATATATTTATTTATTTATTATGAGAAGAAACTGAAGACAAATTCATATCCTGAAAGCACTTTTTAAATCCCATATTATTTATCCATTATTATAAACTATTTGTATTTGTGTTAAAAGAAGACTAAGTTTATTTATACCAGGGTTGTTCAACTCGTCGATTGAGGAGCGATTTTTGGTCAATCTCTTGTTTATTCTTCCCTAGCTGATTCCTCCTTACAAATTTAATTAAAACTGAAAACATAATAATTTATTTATAATTATTTTGTATTACTTTTTAATTCTCTTTAAATGTATTGCTATTATTTATTTATTTTACGTTAAAATTGTCAATTCACTAATTTTATCATTTGGAAGATATACAAGAAAAGTTTCCAATATTAACTGATATGGTGCAAAAAATTCTGTCGTGTTTTGGATTGACATGCTTGTCAGAATCCGCTTTTTCAAATATGAATGTCATAAAAAAATCAAGAAACCAAATTACAAATGATCACTTGGATGATTGTCTATGATTGGCCATTTTCTTCATATCAGCCTGACTATGAAAATATTGCCAACTCCAAACAATGCCAAATTTCACATTAACTTTTTTTTTGATTAAACCGCTGATGGAGCAATGGGATTACAACCATTGCAGGAACAGGAGAGAGGAAGTCATCTTAGGAAGACTCCATATTGGGCAGAGCCGGCTCATCTATATTTTCTAATTGGTGAAGACCGGCCTGAATGTGATCGTTGTCACTGGGTCCTGACGATCAAACACATTTTAGTGGAATGTCCGTACTTTACAACGGAACGTTGCCTAATTTTAAATCTTCTAATTTAAATCTAATAACCCTTATTGGTAGTGTTTTTAATTGTTCCAGCCTTTTTGCTTTTTTGAGGGATATTTTCGTTATCTGTTATATTTAGTTTCACCTTTTATTTTAAAACCTATTTATATATGTATGTATGTATTGTTTTTTGTTTTTTTATCTTACTTTGTAGTTTACCATATTTTATTTAATTTTGTTCGTAATTTTTACTACCGATGTTTATTAACTTATTTTTGAATTTTTTACATAGTTTTTATATTTATATTTACTGTTAATTTTTTCTTATTTATTTCTAATTTGGTCTTATCATTTTGTCATTTTTGTTTTTTTATAGCTATTTACACTACTATTACTGTTTGTTATTTTATGGTTATGTCTATTTTATCTCATTGCCCTTTTACACATTGTCTGGCGCAGCTTGGTCTATAAGGCCGTTGCGCCATAAAACCGTACGCAACCAACCAACCAACCGCTTAAACCAATCGGCTGGATGGCAGCGTGGTGAAGCTGTGTGTGGAAGTGTGGAACCTGGATTTGGACCCTGGATTATCGGGGGTCCCATATCTGCAGTTTTTATGAAAGGGTCCAGGCCCTGCCCATTGAACCCGCTCCTTCAACCATCCGGTTGACTCCATCATGGGTGTTGTCCAGCTTGTGATTGGCTGTATAAGTTGCCGCTGCCAGAAAAATTATATCTCTCATTCGATATGGCAGCTTCACCAATCCAATCCGGTTAAACCTTATGCTTAAAGGCAGTGCCAACCCAACTTTGCCAGACTTACAAGAATAAAAAAAAGCTTTCATCAAATATATCAAGGCGAGTGAACTGTTAACTTTCTTATGGAATGCAAAACCAATCGTTTCTATCCTATGACAATTTTTAGAATCAAATTACCGAAATTAGTTCGAAAAATTTTTTTGAAAATTTGTAGAAATAAGTAACATTCTGTCAAATGAAAGTACTTCGGACACAAGCAAATTCTTTTGTTTATTGTCATTGATAAGCAAATTAAATAAATATGACTATTTCGAACTCATAGTTCAAGATAATCACGAACCATCTGACTAGTAAGATAAACAAAAATAGTAAAAAAAATATCATTTCAATATAAAAATATTGCTTTGAAATTTTATGTCTAGCAAAAGAATACTACTTTTAATAAAAATGTATAGCAAGAAAAATTACAAATGTGTAGTAATCACAAAAGATTATTTTGAAATATCATTCAAAAATATTTAAAGATCATTGTAAATTAAGCATTTTTAATTTAAAAAAATAACAACTTTCACATAATAGGTAGAAAATTTTAATATTTTGGAAAATATATTCCATCTTTTAGGTTACATAATTGATTGATATTTTTATTGTATGAATAAATAAATATTTGTTACAAGGGAGACAAAAATAAATAAATTAATATAAATTACATACGTCGTATATCTTTACAACATTCTACCATAAATAAAAACATATTAACAAAGTCATTTTTAACATGATATTTAAAATTTATCAGAGAAACCCAATCTTTAAAACAACTTAAATATCCATTTCTATGTTCCTGAAAATAAGCACAAGACAAAAATATGCTCCCAGGACTCCATCACATTTAAATTACAATAAGTACATAAACATAAACCATCCGGATGAATTACAAATTTATATCTATATACATATAAATAATTTTGGCCACAGCGTAACTGGAATAACATTCTCTTTATAAAAAAAATTTAAATTTAACATAAGGTTCCGTACAAAAATCCAATTTAACCGTATTGTATAATCTACAATAACGGTTAACTCTTAAAGCTTCTCGATCCTTTTGAATGCATTGATCCAATTTCACTTGTAACATTCTTGGCAAAAGACTCTTAGTCAATACTGGGTCCTGTAAGTCCCATAAAAAACTAAAATCAAGATCGTTAAGAATATTCTAAACAATTAAAAGCCAATTATAAGTACAATTACCATTTTGTGATGCCAGAGAACACAAACATAGATAAGCTAACTTAACATAGACATGTTATCCATAGACATTACCTTAATCCAATATAACAGTAGTTGTTTAACAAATATCACAGAAATACGAGAAATTCTCAATTCTAATCTCATTAAAAATCCCGGAATCTTATAATAAATCCCAAAAATTCTTGATATAAAATGAAAAAATAGGTTCAAGGTCTTCAAGAATAGCTGAAGCCCAAATCTGCGAAGCATATGTCATAGTCGACAGCACCATTGCATTAAACAATTTCATATAAACCTGGATCGAATTTACTTTAGCCCTAGTTAGTACAGGCCATACAGCTCCAAAAGCCGACCGTGCTCTCTTCAAAAAATAATCTTTAGCTGTATGAAATAAACCAGTTGAGGAAAAGGGAACACCCAAATACGTATAGTTCGAAACAATGGTTATCTTCTCATTCCCAAAAAACCATTTATCATGTTTAGAATAACGACCACCTCGTCGAAATACCATAGCTTTTGTTTTCGATATATTAACCTTTAAGTGATAATCCACACAAAATTTTTCCAAAATATTTATCTTTAACTGCAAGGAAACAGGGGAATCAGCCACAATAACCGCATCATCAGCATATAGTAATATATGCAAATCCACTTCATCTTGTAAAAATAAACCAGAAAGATCTGATCTATTTAAACGCACGATCAATCCATTAATATACAACACTGGACTCAATATTTCTCCTTGGAGAACACCCTTTTCCAATAAAAAAAGAATCCGACAAACCAGGTGTTCTAATTCTAGTTGTTGCCTTCCTATAAATATCCTTTAAAAGAGATAAAGTATCGGCATCAATATTCATTTCCAAGGTGTTCTAATTCTAGCTGTTGCCTTCCTATAAATATCCTTTAAAAGAGATAAAGTATCGGCATCAATATTCATTTCCCTTAACAGTTCCCTAAAAATTTCATGATTTACCGAATCAAACGCAGCTTTAAAATCCACAAAAATCGCATAGAATTTCGAACGTTTCTTTCGTAATCTACATTGAATCAGAGCATTTAAAATAAACACTTGATCCACACAAGAAAAACCACTACGAAAACCCGCCTGCTCGATTAACAACAAATCATTTTTTTGCACCCAACTCTGTAAACGCTTATTCAAAATTGACGTGAATAATTTACATATAATAGAGATCAATGAAATCGGACGATAGTTATTCAAATCTAATGGAGACTCTATTCTTAAAAATAGGAAGAATCAAAATCTCTGTCCAATCAGAAGGAAAAATACAAGACGACTTAATATTATTGAATAAATTCAAAACAGAGGACAGCACATGACCCTCTAGAGTTTTTATAAATTCAGCACGAATACAATCAGTTCCAGGAGCTTTACCTACTTTTAATCTAGAGACTGCCCAAATCATTTCCTCCATAGTAAAAGGGGGGACTAAATCCCCATTATCAGTCGCTCTATTAACAATATCTAATCCAATCTCATCAATGTCTATGTCCTGAAAAGGCCTCGCAAATTTACAAGAAAAAAACCGAAACCAATCTGAAATCACAATATGTGAAAAATAAGAACCAAACGGCCTGAATCTACGGACAATAGACCAAAAAACCTTGGAATCTCTAGAACTAGCCAACTCCTCTTGTAATTTCCAAAAATAAAAACATTTCTTTTCTCTACAAGTTTTCCTATACAATCTACGACAGTTAACAAACTGATTATATACTTCTTTCCTATTGCCAGATCAGATCCTGCGACTTAAGAACCTCAACTGTTTTCTTAAGCAATAACACTCCTCATCAAACCAAGTATACGTTTATCGATTACTCATAGAGGTAGATCTTCTATCGACCAACAGTCCACAGTTAATAACTGCCTTAGACAAAACATAAATTAAATTACTATGATCCAAACATTATCAAATTCAGAACTTAAAATATAATCCACTTGTTGGTTATACAAACTCCCTCTTAGGAAAAATGTTCTAGATGGATTCCTTCTGAGATAAAACTAAGTTACTCATACTAAACAAAAAACAAAATATTGGAAAATGATCAGAATATATCTCAGGCAAAATCATGATATCAGTAATTAAATATTTATAAATATCTTGCGATGTCAAAAAATAATAACACTAGACCCTCCAACTGAATAGAAAGTATAATCACCCTTAAAATCACCTGGTAATAAACCATTAAGACATAATAAATTATTATTTACACACCAATAATACAACTTTTTACCACGGTCATTATAAACCTTATCTCTAGAATTTCTTGTTATTAACCTCGAATCTTCATCTTCATCAACAAAAAAATTAAGCAAATCAGGATGACCCATTCTTGCATTAAAATCAATGCCAATCAAAACTTTTTTATTTTCACGGAAAAATTTCTCCATAATCCCAAGGGATTCAACAAAATAAGAATCATATTTTTTATCAGGGGAATATAGCCCACCATTAATAAGATATCCTTTAAAGATAGTATATAGACATCCAATTGTATCACAAGTAAAAACCTTGAATCATATAAAAGACTCATTCTAGACACATAATTAACATCCATACCAACAACAGGACCACCACTAGGTCTACCTACCCCTGGTTGCTTTACAGCGATTGATTCAATAATCTTAAATCTTGATGAAATCAGTGAGTAAACAAATGAATGGAGGTGCCAAGTTTCAACAAGACAAAATATAACAGCGGAATCAATCAACTTCCAAAAACCCGGAAAATCCTTATTATTATTTAACCCTGCAACATTATAAAACAAAATTTTCTCACCAAATCTATTAGTTAAATCAGAATTAAAACCAATAGGTATATCACCATCCAAAACTGATAAAGAATTCGTAGGACTTATGCCATCGATAAAAAAGGAGAGCTATCCTTACTAGATTTATTCATAAAGTCCAAAAATGAAGTACATGGCAACAAGTCATTTAAATTTAGCCTATAAAAGTAATCCTTTCCACCAATAACTAAAATATCCGACTTCAAATAAACCTTTCTTTTTTCTTTCCGTAATTTATACAATATCGGAATTATTTTCCTCTTCCGTTGTCTGTATCTAAAACATAAGTCTACAGAAACAAACGTGTTTTTTAACAAAGGTTCATTTTTACGATTCTTATAAAAATTAGAAATTATTTTATTCCTCTGTTGAATATTTCCCATAGACAACATAACTAATCTAGATGATTTAGAAATAATCTTAATATTCAAAGGCACTAAATTACAGGTATCAATATCTATTAATCTCATAAATTCTTTTACCTGATTATCTAAATCTGATACATTCTCTGAATAGAGACCACGAATAATTAAGTTACGCGAACGTAGTTCATTTAAATTTAAATCCACAAAATATTCATTCTGAACCATTTGCATTCGAATACTACTTAATTGAGCTTCAACAGATGCCTGTCTCTCCTCAACAGCACTCAGACGGGAATCCACCTCAGCAAAGGACTTCTCCATAGTATTTTGAGTCGTTTGGATGGTATCATCGAAAATTGACTCTAACTGAAAGTTATCTTCTAATAATTTCTTCAAATCTGATATTGGATGGAGTATCCGTTCCACAGTTCTGTACTTTGGGAAAAAAATCCATCATTTTTGGTATTTTCAATGCCGGCTCGCTCGGAGAACGATGACGAGATGAAAAATCCTGAGAATCACGAGGAGTTGTAGAATCAAAGGGAGGTGAATGAAACATCATGATAATTTAACATCAAATCACAACAAAATTGAAAGGTTAACTAAATACGCACCACCACCAGCAAAAGTACAACAGCGCCCCAGGTTACATAATTAATAAATATAATTTGAAAATATTTTAATATTTCTGTACATATTTACATCTTCAAGTTGAAGAGATTGAGAAACAATTAGCCATCTGTTGGCAAATTGACTTTTGAACTCTCCTAATTTTCCTTGGTGAACAGATGGAACTTCTTCCATCTAATTTATAAAAAAAAATTATAAATTAAAATTTTATATTATCAGAGAATCATATTAAAAATATCTTATTTAATTTCACTAAATATAACTTTTTGTTAAAAATTATTTGATTATATTTATGAATAATTTTCAATAGTAAACTTTCATTTAAATCAATGCTTCTCAAACTTTTCCTCTTTGGCGACTCCTTTTACTCGATAAAATATTTTCGCGTTCCTAGATATAGAAGTATATAAACTAGGAATACGAATTAAAACATTTGCTAAAATTTCTGCGACCCCGAAATTTTTTTTCGCAACCCCATATGGGGTCGCGACCCACACTTCGAGAAGCACTGATTTTTAAATAACACATTGATATGATTCATAATAAACTTATTGTAGATAGAGGCTTTGCTTAGAGATATTTACAGAATTTAAATAATTCTATAAATATTACAAAATTATTTAAATTCTGTAATCATCATCATATATATTAGTCAAACGTGGTTGGCTGATGTCCCTTTTTTGGACGAACCACTGTATCGATTTTTATAACTAAGGTATCGTTAGAAAGGTCTAATTTTCGGATGTATGTATCAGCCAATATTATTTGTTGTTATTAATAATTTATAAAAATTAAATTTAAATTATAGTTCCTCAAAAAAGACAAATTATGCAGAGGGCGCTGTAACGTAATAACGGACAACATTTTATGGTTCTCCTACACGAATTTGGAGGTGTATTTCAAGCAGGATTTCAAGTGATATTTCAGAGGTGTTTTTTTCAAGTTGGTAAATTCAATATTTATTCAAATATACTATAGTTAAACACCGGCATTACATATTCGATTGTGATTGGTAGTTCAAATAAAATTAATAGATTAATCATTATACATCGGCCACTGTGTTTTCAATTAATTTAACTCATTATTTTGATGATATACCTAAGTGGTATCCTAAGACATACAAAGAGCTGAAACTCAAAAAAATAATTAATAATAAATATATATATTGATTTAAAATAGGTAAAAATTGTACCTCGAGTCCACGTGCTCGACGCAATGTTTCAGCAGCATTGCGTGCCACGTGGTCCAGTTAGTACTATTAACTTTCTTTTTCGATTTCTGATCATTCATTCATTAGAATTTGCCCCCCATTGACATGTGATTAAACTTGCGATCGCAGTTCGATTGTATTAAAAAATCTCAAATTTAACTTTCTAATGAATGAATGATCAAAAAGTTAATATAGTCGGATGTACGAACTGGGCCATGTGCATATGATGCTCAAATATGGCGTCGATGGCCAATAGACTTCAGATAGATCGTATTTTTTTTAGTGCAACCGCTTTCTATAATCTTAGAGGGGCCCCTCTATGTATATTGCAATACAGATGAGTGGAATTATGTTTCTTCTTAGTAATTTAATATTCTATATTTTTTTTTTTGGTCAACAGATTACGCCACACTTCATTCAGGTAGAATATTATGTGGGTGGGGTTTCATATACTTACGGGCTGTAGGCCCACCGGGGAAATGAAACCCAATGGGTCCGACGGGCCTGGGGCCCATTGAAGGGTGGGGGCCCCGCGGGCCCACCCGTGGAGTGGGGCCGTCGGGGGCACGGCGCCCGTGAGGTGCAACCTCCACGGGCCCCCGTGCAATTACTACACATTTGAACTAATGCTTAATAAAATATATAGTAAATAAATTTGCAAGATAAGCTATTATTACACAATATGCTGTTATACTGTATAAAGTATTATAAGATTAGATCACAACAGTATATTTCCGCTCATTTATATGAGCGGGTAATTTCTAGTATTTATAATTACGGATCTGCTTCAAGTATACGATCTCGGATGCTAAAGCTATTTTACTTGAGAAAAACAGCGTAAACGAATCTCGAAACTGTCTTATTTTATTCGGCAGGCAATGACTTACGCTGGAATGTTGACCTAAAGCATTGCCATATGGAGGTTTTCAAAGGATTTCTTAGAAGAAAATATATTAAAAAGCTGAAATGAATATTAGCCCAGCAACTTGGTAATGAATGTAAATATATTTCTACCATTGGTGATATAACATTGTCATCTTATGCAAAAGAAGTACTCTCCAAAGGGCCATCATATATATAGTATAATATACTAATATCGCCGACATATTATATTCAGTTCAGACTTTAAAGAACCGTGAGACCGGATCAGACTTATAGAACCATTTGATAAAGACAGGATCCAATGGCTGGTTTTATGAAAGTAATGTTAACAACGCAAAAAGATTTAAAAAACAGAACACATTGGAGAAAATGCATGGTTCCATCGAACTCTGAAGTGGTTAGGAGAAATCCTGATACTAACCCATAATGATAAATCCAGAGAAACAGTTACACTCAGCAAAACGACTATTCGGCTATGCTTAATGCATACGTCCAAGATTCCGATGGTAAAGAACTTACCCAGAATCCTACCGATCCGCTTGCGCTAGAGAGGCTCTTCAAGAGTCTCTCTAACGCAGCTTACTTATCTCAACCAGTGGCGGATCAAGTTAAGTGGGGCCCCCAAGCTGTAAAAATTTCGGGCCCCTCAAACTAAAGTTAGAAAAAAGTTTCAAGAAAACTCTCATTAAATTTTTAACAAAAAAGAAAAGTAATCAAAAATTTTATACCATAACGTATTAAATAAATTTATTAAAAAAAAATTTATATGAATTTCCGTCTCGCTTTATTTTTTGCAAATTCGTTAATTATTTTGGCAGTGTCAATTCAGTTTAAAATTTCTTGCTCTATATGGAGAATGGCCATATTAGTTAATCTTTTTTCTCCCCTAGTAATTCTTAAATAATTTTTTACACTCTTTAAATCAGAAAACGATCTTTCTCCTGACGCATTTAGATAAGAGAAGTTAAAAAAATTTTCAATAATATTTCAACATTCGGAAATGTGCCAGACTTTTCTTTGGCAGATCTTTTTTTCACCCCTAGTAATTCTTAAATAATTTTTTACACTCTTTAAAACAGAAAACGATCTTTCTCCTGACGCATTTAGATAAGAGAATTGTTAAAAAAAATTTTCAATAATATTTCAACATTCGGAAATGTGCCAGACTTTTCTTTGGCAGATCGATAGATGTATGGTGTGGTTTTATCGTATCATTGTTCTCTTTTAGAAATATTAAAAAATGGTCAAATTCATTTTCAAAAATACAATGTTATTATTATGATAGTGTGAAAACAAAATATAATTATTTGATATATGCAAAAAATCATAATTTTTCTCGAACCCTAATAAAAACATATATTAAAAGACCTCGGGGCCCTACGCGGCCACTTTAGTTCGCTTACTGCTTAATATGCCACTAATCTCAACTTAGCCACGAAAGTTGACCTACCTTAACCTGCATGTCCACGTTTATTTGGTTATATAAAAAAACATAGCCAGTTAGTATCAGACCAATAGTGGAAAATAGAAGGTCGCAGTTATACATCTCGGGGCCCTACGCGGCCACTTTAGTCCGCTTACCGCTTAATATGCCACTAATCTCAACTTAGCCACCAAAGTTGACCTACCTTAACCTGCATGTCCACGTTTATTTGGTTATATGAAAAAACATAGCCAGTTAGTATCAGACCAATAGTGGAAAATAGAAGGTCGCCGTTATACAACATAAAAATTCGTTATCTAATTTTGTTAGGATAACCTCAGCATGCATGACTACAATACTCACTCCTCAGACGACTTTTATAAGAATAAAGACATGTCATCATCCAGCAATCATATCACAACACTCCGGGATTTTCAGAAATTGTACCTTTCGCTCCTGTCAACTTGCTTGCCATTAAATTTTTTACTTCATTCCTTTAAAAGTTCTACAGTAGAACCATCTGTGTTGCGAGATATTTGTGATATGATATGCTACAATTTATTTATTTTTCCTATGAAGAAAAATTCTACAAATAGCAGCAGGATGTATCTAACGGCGGCATCATGGCCGAGGTTCTGCTTAGATATTTTGAATCCACCGTTTTACAACACTTCCACGCGTCAATAAAAAATCTATTTATATTATATTGAGGACATCACGTGGACAGAGCAATAACGCTCCCAGGAGCTATTTTATGAATTCGCTTCAAAAATACTGCAAAGTCGCGAATTATGACGACTGTTAATACTATTAATTATAATTAAGCCTAACGGTTCTAGCGACTCTGTAATCCAGAGTTCGGCCTAAGCTCAGGTCTTTTTCTAAGTTCTAACTTAATACTAATTAATTACTAATCAATCTAACACAATTTAACGTCTAACTGACGAAGCAAAACCGGAAAAAGAAGTGCCGATTAAGTGTTAGACTAGACCAAAAACAACGATGTTAGAACTTACACTAATAAATTGAAGAAATTCTCAAAACAAGTTAGATAACGAAAAATATAAAATTTATTAGACTCAAAAACACTTACAAAAGTGTTAATAAATGCTTTATTGAAACTCTAATAAAGCAACAATAAAATAATCAACAAAATTTGTTTAATCTAATTCAAATATCCAAAATCCACAAGAAAAACCTTAAATACTACTAAAAGTCTACTACCTCCACCTCCGATACAACTTCAAACAATAGTCGATCCTTACAAGAACTCAATTGTCACTCGCCAATTCTACGTCTGGAGTCAACATCTCTCGTTATCAAACAGCACCTCAAAACTTGTCAATTGCGTCGATCTTTTATACTCGAGTGACGAACACTTCCGTACTTCGCTCATTTACATACTTATCGTAACAAGTTCAAATTTATTAGTTCACTAGAGTAATTCATTCATGTCATTATCTTTACAATTAATTTATATATCAAAAGGAATAATTCACCCATGTCACCATCTTTACAATCAATTTATATATCGAACAAAACATTGACACGGATCACTCCCATCTTCACACATCAGTTCAGTGGTAAAATTTATGTAGATAAGATGACATCATTAACCGGGATAGCTCTTCCGGATACGGGTTCCGATTCCGTATCACGTGATTGCCAATTACGATGGAGAAGGTGGAAGTAAGTTAACTTTTAAACTAAAATATAATACGTTAGCATATAGGAAAATAACGATAAATAATAGAGTGCATAATAAAATAAAAATAGGACAAGTCCAAGTTAACTCCCTCACAATACATGTTTACATTTAATACAAAAATAAAATTCGTTTCCTAGATGTATAATTAATACATTTAGTTCGTTTCGTAGATGTTAGCATTCTTCTTGAGATGTCGTCTCCTACTTGAGGTTAGCCATTTTGGCAAATTTCTATCATCTATTGTTCTGATCGGCTGCTCAGTCCATTCTTATATATATTACAATGGACTGAGCAGCTGAGAATTGAGAGGAAGAGGAAGCCTGGAAGAAGATATTCATTTTCTTCCAGGCTTCCTCTTCCCCTCAATTAGATAACTGTAGAATTTGGTATCTTTAATGACACATCTCATGTCCCAGGAGGTTTCCTTTTTATAACAGTAATCAATTCTCACTGCCTGTTAATCATCCTCATTTCTCTATTTTGTTGTCCATGGTATTTTTACATCTCTCTATAAATCCACATTTTAAAGACTTCCAATCTTTTAATAGAGGTTGATTTCAGAATCTAAATCTCAACATCATACAGTTGAATTGACCATGCATAACATTTCATCATTCTTAGTCTAATAACTGTGGTCACTTGAGCCGGGCCATTTTATTTCACTAAGTCCCAAAATCTAGTTTCTCTCTTCATTTCTTCAAAATAACATTCCTTAACTTTCCTGTTTCGTACAAGGTTCTAACATTACATGTTCCAGTCTTATAGGTTCACCGGTGATTCTTGGCACCCATGTCTCATTAAAAGGACTCCGGGAACTCGATGTAATTCTTTTTGGTTTATTCTCCATAATGGTTTTTCTAGGGAAGAGTAATGCAGTAGCTTCCTATTTGTTTTCTACATCGCAGTACTATGGCCAATAAAGACATACTATGTCCATAGTTTCTAGCATTGAGCCTTGCCAATATCATTCATTTTCAGCCTCAATGCGAAATGGCAGCTGCTGCTGCCCAATACTAAGGTTGCAATCAGAGTTCCTTCGCCTAGGTGAAGAATGCTCTTCCAATTCATCTGCCATTGGGATTTACTCCTCCTCCGCCGAACTGTTGTCTATCGTCACCTGTAACCCTAGGACCTAGGTAAATGCTCTAACTGGATGTCAGCTGAACCGTGGTGTTTTACGAGGTTGTTACTACTCCTTTCTCATCCGGGCTTGGGACCGGCAATGGCAAAGTTATGTTAGCATTATGTATAGGCAATCATCCTATGATACCACAGTCTACAGCAGGGGTGAGCAAAAGGCGGCCCGCGAAGGCATCTTATACGGCCCGCCGCATAATCTAGAATATATTACAGTTTCAATGCCACATTTGTAAAATTCTAGTCGAAAAGTAAAAATAAATCATCCTATGATACCACAGTCTACAGCAGGGGTGGGCAAAAGGAGGCCCGCCGCATAAACTAGAATATATAACAGTTTTAATGCCACATTTGTAAAATTCTAGTCGAAAAGTAAAAATAAAATAATGAATAATCGCGCTAGTGTACATGCACACTACCGAGTTACACCAAATTTTGATGATATAATTAACCATGAACATAGTAAATTTCATCATTCACATAATCAAATTAAAAGAAATAATATAGGAGGATCATCAAACATGAAAAGACAGCTTAGGTATGGTCTCAAATATGTCAAAAAAATTTTTTCCAATATATCAAATTTGAAAAAAAAAAAATATGAATATCAATGCTAAGATTAACTTTTTAATAATGTTATTATTTCCAATGTTGATTCTGAAATTCAATACATCATAATAGTGCAAACATTATTTTAATAATACAAGAAATTCTTAATCACTAAAATTACAAATTTTCTTCAACTTATACAAATGTGAACACTAATCTAATCTTACAAATGTAGAGAGAAATATCCTAAATTTATGGATTTCCATAAATTTTTATATTTTATTATGACATTATAATTATCATAGTAAACTTAAACTCAAAAAGGATGATGATATATCAGACTTTTGCACATGGACTTGTAAGCATTGAAATTATGCTAATAAATCATAGAAATTACTGATTATTATATGGGTGATCTGTAAGATGGTGATGTCACAAGCAGAAGGTAAACTATATTTAGTATAAGATATTAACTCATCTCAAGTGTTATCTAAAATTTCAGAAATAATCTGTATCAAAATGCAATCTTTGTTTTCAGGTCATTAGTAGCTTTAAATGTTCAGTTTGTTTTATATTTGTTAAAAATGGAAAGAAAGATATCAGGCAGTGTAAGATTAAAAATAGCATTTTATGCTTTATATATATAGTACATGCACTATATAATCTGTGCTAGAATAAACATTTTTTACCCTTAATCTATTCAAATCCTTTGATGTGAATAGACATCAAGTAGTAGAACAAAAAATGATAAAAAAAACAATAAAAAAATTCAATCCTGATTTTATTAATCTAGCTTTTGCAAATCAGATCTTTTGTGTGTATTCATTAAAAATATTTTTTTTTCACAATGATTCCTAAATATTTTCAGCTGCCAAAATTTTTTTAAATTATATGTAAACAAACATTGTTTATATTTGAATGGTTTGATATAATTTGGATTTTTTTTTATCCCATCCTGTCAATTTTATAGTCTGATCTAGCAAAGTTATTTTGATTACAGCAGTGGTTTTTCCAAACTTTGTCTGTGTGCACCGATCTTTTTTCATAAAAAACTCGTACTACCCCTCATTTTCATAGTTGTCTAATTTTATAAGTACTTTCTACTTACAATTTAATACTACAAAACAATATACCATATTTTTGTAAAAATAAAGTTCTTATATATAAAAAATATATATTTATTATGGTGTAATAATTTTACATACAATTAAATAAATCTTACAAAAATAAATGAAAAATAGAATACATCTTTAATATAATATAATATTTAATGCAATAGATTGGCTTATTTTTCACACAAATTCTTTGAAATTGGAGTGTCATTAAAGATATTCTTGCAATTCTTATTCAATCACTATACAAGAACAATATTTTGTCTTTAAAATAACTACAGCAGAAAGTTTCTGGATACATAGATCTATGTATTTATAACTCTTTATTGACTCATTTTTTTCAACACCAATTCGAATTGACTTTTGGTTTGTTTGCCTCAAAAATGATGTTTTGTTAATTCTTGCACACCTTCCTTGCAATAGACTAGCATCCCCCTAGTAAGGAGCACCTATAGTTTGGAAAACACTGGATTACAGGATTCAATAAATGATAGTTTTCAAATTAAAAAAAAATCAAATTTTTCATTAAATGATTATAAAATGCTGAATATTATAAAATATTGTAGTTAATAGGAAAATATTAGTTAACTCTGTTAAAATAAACTAAAATATAGCTTAATCATTCAATTTTTTGTTTCAATTTCACTGAAATTTAGGAGAAAATTGCAAAAAACAAAACAATTACCCTGAGGCTATTTAAATGGATAGATGGCACTTTTATTGCTTTACAAGAGCCACTCGCTTCCAGGGAAATTGAAGCTAAGCCTACTTTGCATACTGATGTGAGGTATTGGATGCAGAGCTACAATAAACCATCTTCAGTCCAATTAGAGGAACATAAAATGTATTACAGCTGTTTATGTATTAGATGAGACCATTATCATATATATTAGGATTTGTAGTTACTTTTTTTGTACTGTTTTTATCCATAAATTAAACAAAATGTCTATTCTTAGCACTAATAGCAATTGATAAATGATGCTCACATAAAAAATCATTTCAAAACAAATCAATTAGAAGTACTTTTGGATATTTTATTAACCGTCATCAGACAAACATTAAAAATAGAACAACAGAACATAGAATACATTTAAAATGCCATTAATCCTTATAGTTGCTAAATTATAATTTCTATGCAGAAAAAATTAATCTAACTTTTTATTAAATTTAAATAACTTATGTAATAAATACAGTCAAACCTCGATATGATGCCACCATCTGTTCGGCGACGATTTTGGAGGATAACCAGGGTTGACAGTTTATCAAAAACACGTAGTATAGAAATGATAATGAACTTCAAATTTATTAAATTTAATAAAATACAGTACATTTATATTTAGTATTCAAACTTAACATTTCTAAAAAACTGTATACTTTGCAGTATAGTATAGGAACCATTTATGTACAGTACTATTTAAAAAACATGTCCATTTGCTATTCTGATTCTCTACTTTAAGTTATCTGTAAAACACAATGCACACAGCTTACTGTACAGTATCCTTATTTACTCAGTATGCAATAAATGATGGAAACAATCTGTTGGAACCGTCCTCCGGAAGAGCTATCCTGGGTAATGACGCCATCATCTAATCTAATTTTACCACTGAACTGATATGCGAAAATAAGAATGATCTGTATCGGTGTTTTGTTAGGTAGATAAATTAATTGTAAAGATAATGACATGACTGAATTACTCTGTAAACTACTAACTTTGAACTTGTTATGTATAAGTATGTAAATGAGCGAGTGTGGAGGTGTTCGTCACTCGAGTATAAAAGAGGACGCATCCGAATAACCAATTGAGGTGCTGAATTTCCAGACGTAGAATTGGCGAAAGTGACAAGTGAGTTTCTTGTAAGGATCGACTATTGTTGGAAGCTTGTATCGGAGGTGGAGGTATTAGAAGTTAAGTAGTCTTTAAGGTTTATTCCTTTGTGGAAATTTTGATATTTGAATTAGAGTAAACAAGTTTTGTTGGATACTTGTTTGTTGCGTTATTATAGTTTCAATAAAGCATTTGTTAACACTTATGTAAGTGTTTTGAGTCTAATAAATTTATAGTTTTATTATTATTTAACCTGTTTGGAAGTTTATTCCAATTACTTAGTGTAAGTTCTAACATCGTTTTGATTCGTTTTACTGCTAACACTTAATCGGTACTTCTAATTTAAGTTCCGATTTCTCCACTTTACTGCTAATACTTAATCGGTACTTTTAGTTTAAGTTCTGATTTCCAAGTTTATTCAATTTATTAGTGTAAGTTCTAAACATCGTTTTGTTTGTTTACACTTAATCGGTACTTTTAATGTAAGTTCCGATATTTGGTTTCGTTTCATCAGTTAGACATTACGTTGTTGTTGGATTGTTTTATAATTACTTAGCATTAAGTTAGAACTTAGAAAAAAGACCTGAGCTCAGGCAGAACTCTGGAATTTGCGGAGTCGCTAGCCATTAGGTTTAGCTTATTATTGGAATTATTACTAGTCGTTCTAAACCGCGACTTTGCAACCTTACATACTCTTGGAGGAATACAAAGACATATACAATATTAAAAGGAATATTTGTTTAGATGATTCTACTGGCAGATGGTGTCTTATCAGGGTTTGCCTATTCCATTAACATGCAGAAGATCCGTTCTACCAAATTTCTTGGCAGTCAGCGAGGGTGGCAGTTTAACGGGAGCATCTTATTGGGGTTTGACTGTATATTATTAATATCAAAAACCTAATATTTCATATAACAAACATTTAAGTTTGAGCTCTTCGTCTACATTTTTGCTATAGCATATATTCAAGCTTTTGGGGCTGTCTGTAAAATGTTGTCATGAATGGCCATCAATGACATTTTACAGACAGCCCTGAAAGCTTGGATATACACTATAACAAAAATGTAGACAAAGAGCTCAAACTTAAATATTTGTTATACAAAACATTAAGTTTTTGATATTAATCCCACTTGAAACATTGAATGTGTAGGACTCAGAATTAAACTCAGATCCTCCAAGATGATAAGTAAATACATTATCATGCAGTTATCTGGTCAATGATAAGTAAGAGAACTGGCCAACAGACATTTAAATTAATCAAATTTAGTGAATTCACTTGATAAGTTTTTGCTTTCTGAATAATATGAAAGTATTTTTCAGTAGAGTATTTCTGGAACTATTCAAAAAATTCAACACTATTCTCTCAGATTTCAAGATATTTTTTTGCAATTCTGGAAGCTCTAATAGTCTAAGGCAGCAGTGTTCAACCATCAATCACATTTGACCTGTCAATTGAAGAATGATTTTTGGTCAATCTCGTTTACTCCTAATTACTTATAAATTTAATTAAAACTGAAAACATAATATTTTATTTATCATTATTTTGTATTATTTTTTAATTCAATTAAGGGTATTGCTATCATTTATTTATTTTTTATTAAAATTGTCAAATCAGTAATTTTATCATCATTTGGAAGTATACACATGAAAAATTTCCAATATTAACTGATAGTGCACATAAAATTCTGTCGTATTTCAGACTGATATGCTTCTCAGAATCCGCTTTTTCAAATATGAACATCATAAAAAATCAATTAAGAAACCAGATTACAAATGATTATTAGAATGATTGTCTGTGTTTGGCCACTTCTTCATATTAACCCAACTATGAAAATATTGCATGGTCCAAACAATGTCAAATTTCACATAAATTTTTTTTAATCAACCAGCATTTTCTGTAATATATGAGTTTGTAATCAATTTGTTGTTTTTTTCTAACTTTAATTTTCAAAAATAGCGAAATAAATATTTTATTTCTATGTATTTTTTGTATTAAAATAATTAAAAGTGATAAATAAATTTTTTAATATACAAATAAAGTTTTTAGTTTCTTTAAAATTTTTAAAGCTGGGAGAGTGGGTCCTCTGAAGTGAGTGAGTGCATTTAACTTCATAGTTGTGCGTAATCAGATATCAGGTTGGGGAAACATGATCTATATAAGAGAGTAGATTGCCGAATAACTTAGTATAGAAAAGTAGTTCACATAATAAAAAAAGATTGAACATCACTAGTCCAAGGTAAGCAGACATATCTTTAAATAATACCGAGTATGTTTTTAAAAATTTTTGAAACATTTCAAAACATCTGTTTCATTTTTTAATAGAACTTTTCTTTAGTACAAATAATTCAGTAGTAACATTTCCTAAGTCAAGTCCAAAAAATTGACTTCAATATCCTCTATTTTCAAAATCTCTTGATAAAAGTACTGATTGGTTTCTCTGTTTTCTTCATAAAAGCACAGCATACCTGACAGTTATTACCAACCTATTAAGGTTACAGAATACACTATTTTTTAAAATTTCATATCTCTTGACTGTTTCAACTTACTTGGTGTTTGCAGGCAATATGACAATTTTTTTTTTTTTTTAGATTTGCTGCAAATATTTCAAAGAGTAACTGTATAATGCAATAATATGGAATCCATTATGCAGACAGTCACCAATTTATGGAGATCTGACATATATAGATATGTACTTATAGGTATCCCTTGGTTTATGAACCCTTGATTAATGAATTTTCAATTTAACAAAGAGCATAAATCAATACCACTTTTTCATCTTGTGAAGAAACTATTTGATCATTGATCAATTATTCATTTTAATTTGTTTAAATCAATGATTTTCTTATTTTCCTCACTAACGGTATCAGGTATATCAAATTTACTGTATATCATTAATTTTAAGATAAAATTGACTTTTGCTTTCACTAGATGATCCAACATCAAATCTGGCAGTTGACATATACTAATAATATAAGTATTCATAATGTATTTACTATCTTTTCCCAAAGGTTTTACAATTATAGAATGCTATTTAATTTTATAAAACAATGACTACAGATTATTCCAGATGTAAAATCTTTAATATATTTTTTATCCATATATAAATTTGAATAATGAAGATATTTTGTTGTTCTATTGGAAGATGCTAAATATAACCAATATAATGATTGAAATAAATAAATTTGTGTCTATTAACTTAATTAAATAATTACTAAAATAAAATCTATAGTTAAAGAAATTTTAATAAATAGAATTGAAAACTTCAGTTCTAAATTCAAGAAAATTGATTTTATTTTTGTCATAATACTATTCAAATGTATAACTGCTTTACCTTACTAATATTATTAAAATCTAAGCACTAGTAGCAGTAGATTAATCAATAAAAAACTTTATTTGCATAGTACTTTCAAATTGCTATGCAATCATCATCAGTGCTCAATTACAATCACTAACATAGGATGGTTTAACAGAAAGAATATGGAATCTTCACACCGTTCTATTTACAAAAGTTTAAATTTTGAAAAATTTTCTAATAGATTAAAAAATTTTTTAACATAATAAATAAGAGAACGCTATAATATAAAATTACAATACATAAAGTGGCTACAGTTAATAAAAATAATAAAAACTAACAAGATATATATTGGCATAGGATATATGGTATTAATTAAATTGTAAAAGGAGATCAGGGATTTATGAGGTGGAGCATTCAAAATGTATAGCCAAGCTTCAGATGGTTGTTTAGATACTCTGGTATTTATTAGATCTTCTTTCCTTTGTAGGTTTATTATCTCCATAATCTCTGCTAAGAACTTTTCTTCATTGTTATTCCTGTCTTATTATTCTTGCATCATCCCATAAAATTGTTACGTCCTCTTCGTAGGCCTATCTTGAGAGGGCCATGTTAAGATGTCCTAGCCTGATGTTCATCTTATGCTCCTTTAGCGTTCGGTTTAATGGCTTTGAGTTACACCTATATAACATTTATTCTTATTTTCTCTGACACTGACTAATGATATTTTGTATACTCCCATTTTTTCTGTTGTGGTTTCCGTATGTCATTATCATTGCATAGCAGTTGAAAGATAGTAGGTTGCCTTTTTGTCACTAATCTCTTGTATTGTTGCTTGGCCAATTTCTTAAGAATGTTGGATCTTGCCATGTGGTATGGAACAGAAATAGTGCATGCATTATCTTCTCTACGGTTTTCGGTTGTTTGTATGTCATTGGCTTGTTGTATGCGATATTTATGCTCAATACGTCAATGTCAAAGAAAATAAGAATAATTGTTATATAGGTGTAACTCAAAGAACATTAAACTGATAGCTTAAGGAGCATAAAAGGGACATCAGGCTAGCACACCTTAACATGGCCCTCTCAAAATACACCTACAAAGAGGACGTGACAATTTTATGGGATGATGCAAGAATAATAACACAGGTAAGTAACAACGAAGAAAAGTTCGTAGCAGAGACTATGGAAATAATAAATCTACAAGGGAAAGAAGATCTAATTAATATCAGAGTATCTGAACAACTATCTGAAGCTTGGCTATACGTTTTGAATGCTCCACCCAAGGCTTTCTTTCTTGAATGGTAATTACTCAGTAAAAACAATTACCGTAATTACTCTTTCAAAATAAAAAATAAATTCATGCCGGACTTTCTCTTAAAAGATTACGGATAATGTTAAACATTCTTAAAGAAATAAAACTGGCTTCACCGCAGAAAATGGTGCCAGTTGTAGTGTGATTTATCGAATTAAAATCTGCAATGCAGGTACAACGTAAATTTTGGACTGCGTATGATCAAAATCCGCCTTCAAGACCGTGAACAGATTCAATTCACTTAAACTGCTTAAACTTCAACTTTAAAATATCAAAAAAGAGCACTAAACGCAGTTAGACTTTCAAATAAGTTTATTTACTATCGTTAAATGCAAATGTTTTCAGTGTTAATACACCTCCACAACATGCGACATTAAATTGTAAAAGGAGATCAGGGATTTATGAATCCCTGATCTCCTTTTACAATTTAATTAATACCATATATCCTACGACAATATATATCTTGTTAGTTTTTATTATTTTTATTAACTGTAGCCACTTTATGTATTGTAATTTTATATTATAGCTTTCTCTTATTTATTATGTTAAAATTTTTTAGTCTAAGTTAGAAAATTTTTCAAAATTTAAACTTTTCTAAATAGAACGGTGTGAAGATTCCATATTCTTTCTGTTAAACCATCCTATGTTGTGATTGTAATTGAATGCTGATGATGATTGCATAGCAATTGAAAGTACTATGCAAATAAAGTTTTTTATTGATTAATCTACTGCTGCTAGTGCTTAGATTTTAATATTATTATTTTTGTCAATAATTTAATAGAATGAACATTTTTGAGAATTACATAAATTTAAGGCAATATTTGAAGTAAATTTGAAAATTTTTAACTAATAAATAAAATTACAATTATTGGCAAGTTAGACTTAAATTATATGAAATTAGTATTAGACTTAAATTCGAACTCCAATGTCAAGTAATAGGTTAAAAGTAATATATTGGATGACCATAAAATAACATGATGTATTCAGAGCCCTATAGTGTATTATGTATTGGACAAAATGTAACAAAATTCAGTGGATATACACAGTGGAACATGCAGTTTCGATTTCGAAAGAAAACAAATTTAGTACCAAAAGTCGCCAATAGGGGGATTCTGGCACTGCAGAAGTGTAGAATGTGTGATTACGGAATGTGTAAATCACCAAATGAGATGGCACATATCAAGTTTCTGAACAATATATGCCAACTTTTATTGTTAATTACACATGAAATTCATATGACCATAATTCAGATGTTTAAAGAACTGCATGCAGCACACATCTTCCATGCCAATATATTGCATTCCACCATGAAAGATGTCAGGCATCACATGCAGTTCTTCAAACATTTGAATGGTGGTCATATTGAACTTCATGTGTAATTAACAATAAACATTAGCATGTATTGTTCAGAAACTTGATGTGTGTTGTCTCATTTGGTGATTACAAATTCTATAATCACACAGACTACTTTTCTGCACCGTCCAATACGACATGTTATAGGGCTCTGAAAACCTCACCATATTTTATGGCCATCCAGTATATCATAAATTAGTGTATTTTAGTATACATAATCACATTTATATTAATGCTTTATAAATACTTTAATATCAATAGATAAAATGGAAATGATTTTTGGCATCTAAAATTAAAAATTTTTATATTGAAATTAATGGGAAATGAGTTTCTGATTTACGAATTCTCATATAATGAACAACTTTTAAGGCCTCAATATCCTTCATAAACTGAGGGATACTTGTACATAGATTCCATAACTTACAAAAAAATATATGGATTAAAGTAGATAAAGCTATAATGAAGGAATATGAGCATTTATTTTTAATTTCTTCATTTATTATATATACATGAGTTTTACAGTAAGACTCCATTTAACACAGGTGATACGTTCCAAGAAAACAAAGCGCTAAATGAAACAGCATTAAACAAGGCCATTTTAACACATAAATAACAAGGATAGATGAAATAAGAGTGAATAAAAAATATATACTTAGCATTTTTTTAATTTTATTTTGTAACATGTATTATTACTATTATATTGTAATTTAATTATAGACATTTTTTATTGCTAATATCGATTTGTATTCATAGATCATTCATGAAAATCAAAAATATTCAAGTAAAGTTTTTATTGCTAATATCGATTTGTATTCATAAATCATTCACGAAAAAATTATTGCTAATATTGATTTGTATTCATAAATCATTCGTGAAAATCAAAAATATTTATTGTGAATATCGATTTGTATTCATAAATCACTTATGAAAAAATCCTTAAAATTAGAAAATAAAAAGTTTTAAGAACAAAAAGCAATAATCAGACTGCAGTAAACTATAGACAACGAAAAAATAAATATTGATAAAAGAAAAAACGTTTTAACTTAAAATTAGAAAATAAAAAGTTTTAAGAACAAAAAGCAGTAATCAGATTAGTTAACTATAAACAATGAAAAAATATTGATGAAAGAAAAACATTCTAACTTCGGGAACTATTTAAAGAAGAGATTCCCCCAAAGTTTTGCCTATGTGGGCCAAATTGTAAATTCCAAAATATTTAGCAGGCCAAAAAAAAAGTGTTATGGAAAAATGCATTCAAATCGATAAAAAGTTAGACACAAGATAAAAATTTATACTAATTTTATAACATAATCATTCTTTATTTATGACAATAATTACTTTTTATTACTGTTAGACACAAGGAAAGCTTTATACTAATTTTATAACATAATCATTCTGTATTTATGACAATAATTACTTTTTATTACAAACTGTTTTATTAACACATTTAAAAAATAATTAAACAAAAATAACTAAATAATTTCAAATAAAAAATAATTATATGGTAAAATTTATTTATTTTTTTTAAAAATGTAAATTATCTCTCTGAATTCAAGATTGTGGATGAACTGACATCACAGGCTACACTTTGGGAACCTCTGCTCTAGATATATCATGCTTATGCTCTTCAAGGTTTTGGGAAAAGATTCTCTTAATTACTCTATGTAAGAGGTTGCTTGATGTATCTTTGCATCTTCGACCAGAATCCCTTGAAGATTAAAGATTCCTTGAAGGACGAAGAGAAAAATGAGGCACCTATAAAAATTGGTTTACAAAAAAATTAAGAAAAGTTTGAGTTTCAGTCAACTATTTAATTATGAGAAAACTTAAGCTTTTAGGATCGAGCTGACTTGAGCCAGCTACTCTATATCAGACCTTTACCATATGGACTTGCATACACTTGAAATGCATTAATTAGTCACAGAATTTAGTGATTATATCACCATTGTAAGTATGAATAATTGTAAGTCAAGGATTGTCTTTGTATCTGTATTTTTATTTTAGATTTAAAACATATGATTTCAATATTAAATTATTAATATTTTCTTTATATTTGAGCTAATAATGATTTCAATATTAAATTATTAATTTTTTCTTTATATTTGAGCTAATAAAAAATTTTTATAAATAACTTATTAAAAATTAGCATAATTTGATAAATATTTAAACATTTTCATTAAAATCAGGATCATCAGTTGCAGTTTTATAAAGGAAATCCATTAAATAATTGACATTTTATTTTATTTTTTTATTGATTACATTAGAATTATTATATAAAGTAAATAATATATTAAATTAGAGAAATTAATTTTTTTTATAATACATTTACAAATACAGGTGGTCCTTCATTTACAAAAGAGTTTGGTTTAAACCAAATTGTTATAAGTCAGATTGGTCATAAATCATATATGTCTGAAATTTATAGATCACCCATTACCAATATATTTTATTATATTTCACTTTTACTATAATAAAGTGAATTAATGAACACAAAAATACAAGAATCAGACACAAGAAAGATCCTTTTTATATATATCAGACCATTGGCCAGAGATTCAAACCCTTTGTTTTAATTGCTTTGACCAATCACAAAATTTATTGATGCCATTGCTGTCATAAGTTCAGGTAGTCATAAGTTGAGGACTTTCTATAAATTGAAAATATTAATTATTAATTTAGAGATGATAAAAATTGGTTAAATAGAAATGATGTTTTTTAATGTTATCAGTTTTTTTTCAAGAGAGACAATTTGCTATGATTTTTTCATAAAAATAATAAAAACAAAACTTCATTTGCATGAAAGAAAAGTAGAGTAAACTAGCCTACTGATAAATAACGTAAAAGAATCAAGAAACTTGCAATAAAAATTAGTTAATTAGTGCATTTAAATTTATTAAAACATTATTACACTTAACTTCAAAACTTCCTGGATATGGATCAGCCAAAATTTGAGAATGTCTGCAAACCTTAAAAACACATTGGATCATGGAGTTACTGGACCATAGAATGTCAAGCTAATGAGTTTCATTGCATTTCCTTATGTTTAGAATGACATATGCTGTCCATCTCCAGTCTTGGATACTTGAAATTGAAATTTATTAATGGTAAAATGCTGTTTATTAAATAGTTTGGTTATTACATGTCTTCTATAGTATAAATAAATTTGTAGAAATTTATTAAAAAAGATTGTTTTTTTTCCTCTAATTAATATTAATCTCTATTAATCTCTATTTAATATCAAATTATATATTTAAAAGCAAAAAATAAGGAATAGATATATCAGAACAATTTTTATTTTATTTAAGAGAGAATAATTTCTGAAATATAATTTATTTGAAAAGAATAAGTTACTGTCAAGTCAAAATAACCTACTTTAAAAAGTCAATGTTAATGTTGCTTTGAGCTCACCAGGAAAGGAACTGATTATTTGTCAAGAGTGCTAATTAAATGCGTGTCATGCATATACAGTAATTATTATAATTAGCCCATTTTCCATACTGCTGATTATTCCAATTATAAACCATGTTAATTTCTATATTTTGACAAGATTTTCTTAAATGTTCTCCAGCAGCAAGAATAGACATATTTGGAATTAATTTGACTTAAAAATGACATCTCCTTCCATATGTATAACAAAAGTTATATGCTTTGATAAAGTTGAATCCTTCTAAAAACAAAATAAAACATACTATGTAGATTATTATTGTTTAAAAAGGCAATGCGGATTTAAAAAAAGATTATACAGTATGTCTGTCTTATATTTGATATCATATATAAATTACAAAAAATAATCTTTGTGTTTTGATGATAAAAAAAGTTAAAACATAATAGTTTAAGAAAAAATTATAAAGAATTATAAACATTGAATAAAGTATGAATTTATGTAATTAATTAAGATTTTCATTTTTTATCCTGATTATTTACATTTACAATGACAACAATGTTCCATACTCTTCTGACACAGTTGCTGTCATTTTAAATTGTTGCCCTGTTAATTTTATTAATAAATTGGTTAGTCAAAAAATGCATAGTTGATTATAAACAATTAACTATTATTCTAAAATAAACCCTAAGTGCCACACATTATGAAATGAGTTATTATTAAAATTATGAAGAAAAACACAGGCATTATTTTGTTACAAACAATTCTTATGTAAGTTTTGTTTATAAATTGAATTGTTCATAACTTAAATATTACTGTTATTTTGCCTCCAAAAGTATTGAAATAATTCTATATACTATATTTTGAAATATATTTCGCAACCAATTAATAGTTTTTTCCACAGATTGAAATAAAAAGTTTTGATTATGAAGTAAGGGTTTTTTGGTGTAATCACTACCATAACATTTTAATAAACTGTGTAATTTTACATTATATTAGTTGCTAAAAAATTTTGGTATCACACTGTTTAAAATTTCAGAAACTAGAATAACTATAAAATTTGAGAGACTCTAGAAGCACCTATTTACCAAATAAGCTTAAGAAAATAGTATTTTAATAAATAAAAATCTGTTTTCAGAAAAACATCCCATCAACTTTATTATATAAATTTAATTAATTAATTAAAAGTCAGTTAATTTTTAATTGTTGTGATCTCTACAATCACTTGTTACCACATATGTTAGTTTAATAGAACACCTGTAATGAGTTAACCAAATATTTATAATAAATGTATTTATATGAATATCTACATTTATTTTGCTATGACTATTCTTTTCTATACAGAGTAATTCATAAGTCAATGGTACAAATGAATAGGAATATTCTATGGTGAAAAATAAGCATAAAATGTCTTAGGAATATAAGTTTGGAAAAGCTTTTATTAATTAGTTATTATGCAAAATAGTTTGCTTCCTGCATCAACTATTCCCCCACAATCTTTAAATATAAGCTGTTTTTCCAAAAATGTATTGTCATACAATGAATATAAAAAAATACATATTAAAAAAACATATAACACAGGTCTCTCTTTGGGAAAACATCCTATATTTAAAGATTGTTTTCTGTCTCAACTGTTCCTACACAAACCATTTTCATGTGATAATTCAGTAATAAAGCCTTTTCAGGCTTATGTTCATAAGACATTTTATGCTTATTTTTGACTATAGACTATACCTATTCATTTATGTTATTGATTTATGGATCATTCTATATATATATTTGAAATGAAAATAACTCTGATCAGAAGAGAGAAGTTTTATTACAAAAATATTTTTGATTTATTTGTAAGGTCTTCAGCTGTACTATTGACACAAAAAGATTACAATGGCAAGAGGAAACAACTGTGTCAGTAATACAGCTGAAGAAGAACTCACAAGTAAACTGAAAAAATTTCTGTAATGAAACATTTTCTCTCCTGACAGTGCTGTTTATTTTTATTTCTTTCACATCAGGAAGTAAAATATGAATTTTGAAAATAATGCTTCTAATAAATTATTTATAATAAATTATTTGAAAAACGACACACAAAAATTTTTCAATTAATTATATATTCAATAAATAGATAATTGCCTGCTTGAAACAATGGTACAAAAAAGATCGCTTATCTGATTCATGCAAGTCTGAAGTGATTTTTATAATTCGAGAAGCTGCAGAAGATTATCATTTAAATATTTTATTGATGAAAGCTTGTGCTACTGAGGTAAAGTAATAATTTTTATGTATTAATTAATATTTGAATTATAAATGCCATCTTTTCAAACATAGTTTTTGTAATTGAATTAAAAATATAAATCATTTATTTAGTTCCAATAATCTAAAATTTTCTTAAAACTATTTATTTTTGAAACTAAATTTCTTTGAAATTCTTGCTATTAAATTTAGAATATTTTTATAATGTTCTGAGTAACATCTCACATTTCCACTCTCCTTCAAGCAGGGTAGCCATGATTAAACATCTCTTATTCAGAACCTTCTATCGCAAAATGGCATCAAATTTGGTAGAGAGACTAGTTAAAACATAGAAAGCAAAGCTAGCTTTCCTATTGGCAAGCTTTTATCTAGCTTGCCAATAGGAGAAATATGGCACTATACAATGTAATAAAAGCAAGTAAATGGGCAAAAAAAATGAATAACAAGAAACTAAACTGAAATGATTGATTACCTTTATATGTTGCACTTAATTAAATGCTTTATTTCTTTGTTATTTTTCAGTTTACTTTAGTGCACTAATTCTGAAATTAGTAAAACATAAATGTTGTCAAAAACTTGCTAAATTCAAGGACATTGAATTCATCCATGCACAATAAGATTTGGTTCGATGTGACAACTATTCTCATGGACCAGAAATTGCATGTCTACTTACTTTCTCTATTTAATTAAAAATAGATTAACACTAGCATTAGTTAACAGATAAATAACTTGTAAAATATTTTTTAACTTGTGTGATATTTTCAGTACACCCATCTTCAGCATATTGCAAAGTATACAAACATTTTTGAAAAATCAAATCAAACATTATGAAATTGATTCAAAAAACATAAGGATGCTAATAATACATAGAAATGTTATATAAAATATTTTAAACAATAAAATAATATAATAATTAAAATACTGGTAGGCCTCATTTAGTGCAAATAATGGGTCCCATGAATTTCTCGCACTATTAAAAGTATTAACTATATGTAAAACTTGTGTGATATTTTCAGTACAGCCATCTTCAGCATATTGCAAAGTATACAAACATTTTTGAAAAATCAAATCAAACATAAGGGTCTCCCATATCCATGTTCTACACCCATCTTAATAATATACTGTATCTCTTCCTTAAAGTCTTCCTCTTTTTTGCTATATAGAATGGCTCTTCTGAAAAAGAATCTGAAGGCAGCTTTCTTAAATGTCATGGGGTCTCTTGACCAGTTGGGGATGATCACCGGCTCATATGATGGTTTCCTATATACTGACGTTATTAAGCTTTTACTTTCTGCCACAATCTTCATATCTAAATAGTTAATCTCTCGATGTTTCTTCTGTTCTAGTTTTAATATTACATAATTCTAATTTTAATATTAAATTTAATAAATTCAAATCTTATTGCCTAAGATTTGAAGTGAATCAATAAAAAATATAGAATTTGAAAAAATCCACATTATATCAAAACAGTAATAAATGGAGCAGCATTACGTGGAATCTTATTGTAGGAGAAAATAATGCTGACATTAAATTACTAGGATAAATGATAAATTGATGCTGTACATTATAATAAACAAATTTAGTTTAAATGCATTGCAACTGAAATTATTGTATAATCTACATTAGCAGTTCTTGATCTTTCTATGAATGAGTACCACCAAACCAACAAAAATATGTCTTGTATACCAATAAGAATTAAAGACTATACACAAACCACTAGTCATTTCTTGTGTATCACAAATGGTATGCATAACCACTGGTTGAAAACTGCTTATCTATATCATTTTTCTACATAGGTTAAACAACAAAAATCTTTTTATATAATACAAATAATGTGATTTCTGAGAAAACATGTTTTGTCTTAAAACATGATTTTTTTCAGAATAAATTAATATAATTACTAGAATAATTAATAGATTTGCATAATATAAAATGTCTATATATTTTGACCCATGCCTTTCCATGGCAGGATGCACTGTATACTCTAATATTTTGAATTGTTGGTAATTCAACTTACACTTAATGGTCAGTTAGGAGCCATATAAAGCAGTGCATAAAGAATTTGGAATAATAAAGAGAGTATCACGCTAACCAGACTATAATCACTATTGATTGATCACCAGTATGGTGATAAGGGAACTGTGCAAGGACATGAGAAACTCAACCATAATAATAAAGTTGCTATAAGCTTCAAGTGTATAGGGAGTGAAAATCAGGAACATTCTCCATACAGGATTTTAAAGAGTGGAGTGAATTAGAGTAATTGCCACTATTAGACCTTAATGTCAGCAATATCCTGAATACAAAGAAATCCCAGAAACAAATTACCCAAATCTTCAGAAAATTGTTGATTACTTTGTTTTGGGAGAACTTACTGCTGTGAAATCTCTTCTCTGTAATGCAATTTGTCAAGTCAAAACATTGTGCTGTACTCACTAACAGTCATTTGAGTGAGCTTCTTAGAACATCTTTGACATCCTACCAGACATATTTTAAAACATTAACTGCAGAAATGAAGATTCAAAGTCTTCACAAGCAGAGATTAAACACCTCTAAATTACAAGAACATTGCCAGCTTTTATATTATGAATCCTATTTTCTGTTTGATAGAAAATTCTTTAAACAAACTCAGGGAGCCCCCATTGGTGAATCCATGGCCAGCATAATGGTTGAAATCCTTCTTAGGCACATGGGAACTATCATTCTCGAAGAATTTAGGCATTCTATGAAATTATATTTGAGATACATTGATGACATTTTTATATCCTGGAAGTATAATGATGAGTCTCATAAATTAATTCAAAGTTTTTTCAGATTAAAATGCTGAATTCCTACTTAATTTTTAACAAAAAAATAAGATATCTGCACACTCTTTAGATGTACAAATTATCATTATCCAAAGACATTATAAAATGAAGGATTTTAAGAAACTTATTTATTATCCAGTACTTATTCCAGCCTAGTCACCTACCCTGAAATATATAATACTTTATTTGGTTGGTTGGTTGGTTTATTGTAAATAGTAATAAAAATACATATAGCTAATCTATGACATTATCATCATCATTTTCTATAATACTCTCCCATTTCTCAATAAGGTTTTCTATTCCCTGTTTGTAAAAACTCTTAGGTTTAGAATTGAAAAAATGAATTAATGCATTTCTGACACTGTCATAATTTTTAAATTTTTTCCCTGTAAGAAGTTTTGAAGAGATCTAAACAAGTAATAATTTGATGGTACATCATCTGGGAAGTAAGCAGGATGAGGTAAGACTTCCCACCTGAAATCTTTCAATCTTTGTTGTGTGACTTTTGATGCATGAGGATGAGCATTATCATGTTGGATGATCATTTCTTTTCTATTTGAAACCGCAGAGTTTCAGTGATGTAGGCTTCATTTAGCCAATCCAATTGACCTGCAGATCATCGGTAACTGCAGACAAAAAGAACTGCAGTAACTGTTTGTCCAGATTTTAACAATTCAAAGTACACCAAGCCAGATATATTCCAGCAGATGCAAAGAAGAACCTTTCTTCCATGTAAATATCATTTTGGTGTTCCTGTCAGTGATTCTTCAACAGATAAACATGGCTTTTTCTTATGTGGGTTATTGTGTAAGATCCATTTTTCATCACCTGTAATGATATAGTCAAGGAATTTTATGTCTTGATAACAACAAACTGCAGATGGAAATTCACTGACATTTTTGTGTATCTGTCAATAAATATGGAATCCATTTCCCCACTTTGTTATTTTTACCAATTGTTTTTAAATGTTCTTGTGTTGTTGATGAAGAAGCACCAATTCTGTTAGCAGTCTTTTCAATCAATTATCTGAGATCTTCTTCAATGACAGCTTTCAAAACATCGTGATCAACAATACTTGGTTGACCAGATCTCAGTTTATCTTTTAGACTAAAATCATCCTCATGAAATCTCACAAACCATATCTAACAGGTACTTACTTTAATAGCTCATTGATACACACTAGTGTTGAACATCAATAGAAAAACATTGATGTTTAACATTGATAAAACCATTGAAAGATAACATTGATGTTAGAAAACATTGGTCCCAAAAACAGTGATGCTAGAAAAAATCAATTTTTTTTATTGTGCATTGTCAATAATAGCTGCATTGACATATTCTTTGTCTATTTCCCAGTATTTTATCAACTATTCTAGCTTAGTAGCTAAATACTCACCAGTATAACATTCTTCCAATATAAAAACATTCAATGCTATATTGCATAGTGTATTTTCCTCATCTTTAATGTGGCAGTCAAGCTAATATAACTCCTCTTCTGGATGTCTATCCATAAATCAGTTGTCAATAAGCAAAATTTCTGTTTGAGCAGCTGTTTGACTAGGGATACCATATTATATTTATCAGAAATTAGTCTTTTAATCGTTGGTCGAGAAGGAATTTTGTACGAAAATGCTATTGTCTTACGATCCGATCCAAATACTCAATGGCTTATTGTCTTTACACACATAAATATAAGAGCTTGATTTATCTTATTTTCTGCTGATTCACCTGATTTGAACTCCTCAATGCTCCTAAACGTCACAGGACCCAGAAAAGATTAAGAACTTATTTAAACCAATACCATTCCATTTGAGTAATCTAGAAGTTGTTAAAAGGGTAGCTAAATGCAGCAAAGCAAAGTTGACAACATCTAGAGGGCCTACAATCTTTGAACTCTTAAGAAATGACAAAGACCCTATAAAACAGACAGAAAGAAATGGTGTATATAATATCCCGATGCTCAACAAGAGAACCGAAGAAGAAGCAGCGTATATTGAAGTCACGAAGAGATGTTTAAGAAAGAGAATTTTAGAGCATAAGAAGGATTTGAAGCACGGTAGGTTAACTACAGCCCTAGCGATCAAGAGTTATGCTGACAACTTAGCTGTAAGATGGGAAGAATCGAGAATAATGAGACTGATAGAGAAAAGGACAAGACCGGAAGTCGTGGAGTTGATCGAGATTTTAAAGCATAGTAAAAAAAGAAAGCTTCTAAACGACCACTTAGCATGGGAACCACCCCATCGTGGAAGGTAGCCATAGAGAAAGCCATGAGGAAGGGAAAGTAAAGTAAACAGATAACACCGGAAGCTGAAGTTCCACACGCGGAGTTAAAATATATACATGCAGCGAAAAAGGACGCGCTTGTTACATTATTACATTGTATTAGTGTCTTGTTGTTGTTTATTAATTTTGTATATAATATTATCAAATTTATAAATCATATTTTTAACTTTGCTTCTTTATCATATTGAATTTTAGTCAAGCTCTTTTTGCATTTATACATCAATTTATACAACATAGTTTTAATAGTATTATTTATAAATTTGAATAATTTTTAATTTAATAAAAGATGTGATTTAAGAACATAAAATATAACTGTGATTATGTGTGAGAAGAAAATTAAAAGTGCCCTTAATATCATGGGGGGGGAAAACATTCTTTTAAATTATAAAATTAATTTGCATTCTATTACGAAAATTATTTGATCTGGTTAGTTTAAGTGTAAAATAGACAACTGAAAAGAGCTGAATAAGCTGAAAAACTAATTTTTTGTAAATAATTGAGAATAGCTAAAATAAATTTTTTTTTGTTATTAAATTTTTTCTAGTAATTAAAGCTGTATATAATCTATTGAATTTCATTCTTATTTTTAGTGTAACTTGAAGTATGTAACTGTGATTATGTGATAGAAGAAAATTAAAAGTGCCCTTAATATCATGGGGGGAAAAACATTCTTTTAAATTATAAAATTAATTTGCATTCTATTAGGAAAATTATTTGATCTGGATAGTTTAAGTGTAAAATAGACAACTGAAAAGAGCTGAATAAGCTGACAAACTAATTTTTTGTAAATAATTGAGAATAGCTAAATTAAAATTTTTTTTGTTATTAAATTTTTTCTTTTAATTAAAGCTGTATATAATCTATTGAATTTCATTCTTATTTTTAGTGTAACTTGAAGTATCAAAAATTTGGTCATCTGGAGAAGAACTATTATCAACATACAATAAACTTATATATTTTAAAATTTAGAAAACTCAGTTTTCTTGCTTCTTGGGTTAAATTTAATAAAAATAAATGCAAAGATAAAACTATGCACTTGATATCTTATCAGGGTTTTAATTATTTGTGCTTTTGAGCTATGATACCAAATTCACATAAACAAAAACTGCTTAAGTTATACTACATATAAAGTTCATTACTCCACAAAGTGCACTCAGTAACTGCTGATTGCACTTTGTGGAGTTATGATATCATTGTTTAAAATTGATTTAAGAAGATTAATAATTAATTTAACATATAAATCTAAAAACTGCTTAAGTTATACTACGTATAAAGTTCATTACTCCACAAAGTGCAATCAGTAACTGCTGATTGCACTTTGTGGAGCTATGATATCATTGTTTAAAATTGATTTAAGAAGATTAATAATTAATTTAACATATGAATATAAATCTGTCCTTGATTTTCTTCATAATACAAATTCTAAATGCTATTTTTAGATTCGGACAAAATGTGCTGAAGAAACTCATGTGGAAGAATGTTTAAAGTCCAAATTTCAGAATAAAGAGATAGATAATCAGGAATGTAAATTGGTGTGTATCTCATTTTAATAATATTTATTGATGTTTGTTTGACTATATATAATAAGCAAACAATTCTCATTTTGTGCACACAAAATATCTGTGATGCTGTCACCAACAAAAAATACATTTTTTCAATCAAGGCTACTAGAGAAATTGTTTTTCTTCTCTGATCTGGAAGGTTTTCACTTACTCTAATGATAATGTTGTTAGCATAGTGCAAAAAACATTATTGACTCAAAAATTTAGAGATCATAAAATAAAAATATTGCTCAAATGTTGCAAGAATATATTATTTTGGTAATTTTCAAACCATCATATTTACTTGATTTTAAGCCAATACCAGAATGAAGCATTACTAAAATAGAAAAAACAAATAAGAGGTTTTTTCTATTTGAAACACTTAATAATTGATTCATATTTAATTATATTTAATTAATTAAAAGATAGAAAAGCAAAATCAAAAAACATGCCTAGGAAAAAAATTCACTAGTTTTTACTGAATACCAGAAGTAGAAATTGATATCTCACATGAGTAAAAATAATCATTGTATATTTGCTAATTGATCATAGTATTTAGGAAATCATATAAATATTATCAGAAATATCTGGAAGTATCAAGTTTGAGTTAGACTTAATGATTTCCATGATGTTACCATGTGTTCTAATTGCAGCTAACTAGGAGTATATCTACAATTAGGAAATCATATAAATATTATCAGAAATATCTGGAAGTATTAAGTTTGAGTTAGACGTAATGATTTCCATGATGTTACCATGTGTTCTAATTGCAGCTAACTAGGAGTATATCTACAAACCAAATATCGAAGTCAAATTAACTGTTAGTGTAATAATTTGGATTTAAACTGAAATTTTTAATAATAATTTTAATTTAAATCAAGACTATGATGCCACCATCTGTTACATTAATAACTAATTAATTTGGATTAAGATGGCACAATTTAGTATTTAATAATTATTAAATACTAATAATCAAATTTAAATTAATTATTAATCTAACAAATGATGGCATTGTAGCCTTGATTTAAAATAATTATTAAAAATTAAAAATACAGAAATGCACACAAAAAACAAAGCTCTAAACAGGATAAATACTTTATTAACAGAAACATTTTCGACCTTATCAGTAGGTCAACCTCAACTGCAATGAATATACAGAACGGAGAGAAGAAACCCCCTACAAAAATAAACAACTACAAAATGACGTAATAAGAGACATCGTACAAACACTTATATATTACTACTACAAATTCCACTGCTATCAAACAATAATAATAAAAAATACTAAAAATAATAATAATAATGTTACAACATAATAAAGTAAAAATCAGAAGTAATATTAAAAATACAACAGTAAACTGTTAATAAAGTATTTATCCTGCTTAGAGCTTTGTTTTTGTGTGCATTTTTGTGAGTGTATAGGATGGCTTCAAAGTTCTTAAATCAGTAAACTGTTAATAAAGTATTTATCCTGTTTAGAGCTTTGTTTTTGTGTGCATTTTTGTGAGTGTATAGGATGGCTTCAAAGTTCTTAAAAATGCAGTTTAATTCCAAATTATTATGCTAAGGGCTAATTTGGCTTTGGATAAATGATTATTAGTGTCAGTTTAGAATACAGTATTATTTTTATGAAAAATAGTTAATTATTTGATTATTAGTGTCAGTTAAGAATACAGTATTATTTTTATGAAAAACAAGTTAATTATTTATACAAAAAAAAACAAAAAATAATATTACATATTATGTAAAGGAAAAATATAACATAGTGTATTAGCTAGATATTATTTGGTTATTTAATAAACAATGGAAACATTGCTGCGCATTATGTACAAATTGCATTATTTGCAGTAATTTGTTTAAAGTTTAAACAATAATAAAATCAAATAAATACAGCCCTCTTAACAGAAAAAATTTTAATTATAGGATGAATGTTTTTGATTTATATAAATTCATCCTGAATTCCCAAAAATTCCCAAATATATTAGAAATATATTTTTGTTATCCTGCTTAGAAATATATTGAAATAAGTAAATTATAAAAGTGACAGTTTAGAACAAAATTTAAATGTGCTTTGTAATAAAAATGAAATCTAACAATAGCATCATTACTACGATCCCCCCTCTACTATGTACTGATTACACAGTGCCATCTTGTTTGTGTTTTGTATAATCAATGATAAAAATAAAATGAAACTATTTATTCATTTGCTGATTTATTGTTATTTTGAGATTAAAATTGAAAATTAGGAAATTGTTACAATTGATAGATTTCTATAAAATGATTTTCATTTAATCAAATAAATTAGTTTTACATTAGATTATATTCTCATCATTCATTCAATTTATTGTATATTTTTAATTTTTGAATTCCCCTTTTATATGGGAGAGGGAATGGAATTTAATAAAATCTGTAAACCAAGACCTTGGAGACAGCAATTGTTATCAACTTACTGACTGAAATCATTCATTCAGAAAAAATAAAGTTGTAAAACTTTACCCTGGCATCATTAATCTAATGCAAAAGGGAGTTTCCAGTCCTAACAAATTAGGGATGAGATTGATTTGATATAATCGAGGAAATTAGAAAAATGAGAAGTAGAAAACAGGAAGAAAAATTTTGCAAAACATTTTTCTTTAATTTCTAATCTTTCCTTTTTTGTATTCATTAATGGATTAACTTACAGTATAAATGGATTAATATTATCTTCCCATCTTTGTGGTTATCATTCTTCTTGTATTTTGGTTTGTCCTTATTCAGTGAAGGAAATAAAGAAAATTAATCAAACACTTAATCACAACACTAACTATTATCTTCCCATCTCTTTGTGGTTATCATTCTTCTTGCCTTTTGTGCTGTCCTTATTCAGTGAAGGAAATAAAGAAAATTAATCAAACACTTAATCACAACACTAACTAGCAGTCCAAAAAACTATTAAGTAAAATTTTTACTTCCAGAGTAAAGTTTTTGGCTAGGATATAGCCATCCTCAACTCCAACTTTTTTTTAACAGTCTAGAACAAAAGACATTCTAAAATCTAAAAACATAGTTCATGATTCTATTGTAGAATCCTTTTAAATTTATAAAAATGTTCTTTTTAAACTATTAAAAGCACAAAGTTTATATTACTGGGAACATATACTGAAAACATATTTTATAAACAATACATTTAACAAAATTTAATAAAACCAAAATTAAACAGTTTATTAAAGTTCCGTACTAGAATCATAACAAACTATGTTTTTAGATTTTAGAACGTCTTTTGTTCTAGACTGTTAAAAAAAAGCTGGAGTTGAGGATAGCTATATCCTAGCCAAAATTTTATGCTGGAAGTAAAAATTTTACTTAATAAATAGTTTTTTGGACTGGTAGTTAGTGCTGTGATTAACTGATTAATTGGATACTTAAAAAAAGCAGTATAGATTCTTATAGTGAAATAAAGGAAAGATGAATCAAAAAAAAAAAAGATTATGAAAAATAATTTGCTGTATGCCATGGAGACAATAAAATATTCTATTTGATTAATTGGATACTTAAAAAAAGCAGTATAGACTCTTATAGTGAAATAAAGGAAAGATGAATCAAAAAAAAAAAAAAGATTATGAAAAATAATTTGCTGTATGCCATGGAGACAATAAAATATTCCATTTCCATTGTATCTTATTAATTCAGTTATTTATCTTTATTTTCAATGTCAGGAAGTAATACGATTGATCGAGGAAGGAAAAGCAGACATTCAGTCAGATCCTCTGCTGTACAGAGCATGCTTTCGAGACCTCAAGCATTACTGTTCAGATCTTCGACCTGGACAAGGAAGGCGTAAGTATTTCTATTTTTGTCATGAATATTTAAACATCACTCATGTTTTAATATTTCCATTCATGATATGATTATGTTACTTTTAACTGTATGTATTTTGTAAGTTATATTTAAAGATAGGAATGAAACAACAAGTAAAAATTTTAAAAATATTTTTTAACATAGAGTTTATATAATTGATATTGATTATCAGTTATATAAACTATATATTAGAAAATACACTTAACCCTTGATTTACACAATAGATTAGTTCTACAAAAAATATCATGTAAATTGAGACTAACATTTGTATAGAAAATGGGGTATAAGTTCTATAACACTTAAATAATTTACATATTTTTTTATGAATTTAATACTTTTTGTTTAGATAGATAACATTTGTATAGAAAATGGGGTATAGGTTCTGTAACACTTAAATAATTTACATATTTTTTTATGAATTTAATACTTTTTGTTTAGATAGATACATAAAATTTTAAAGATAATAAATGGAGCACTATAAAAAAAAAAGTGAAATATTCAAAATTTTTGGATACAAATAACTTCATTGCTCATTAGTATATAAAAAAAATTTTTCTTTTTAGTTTCATTAGTTGTCTTTTGCAACTAACTTCCTCTTATAATATTTTCTGAATTTGTTTTCAGAAAACTTTCAAAATTGGCAAAGAAATTTTAAATGGTTAGACTTAAGTGTTGCTAGATGCCACACTTAATTAATGAAAAATTATTTAAAAAGTTATCCAAATTGCTTTTTTTTTTATTTTTTATGCATTATTTATATATTATACAGATAGTCCATCCAGCCTTAGTATTAATCTACATGTGGTAGTCCTGATGATGATACCACAGATGAGGTATATAATAGTTTGGCCAAAATGGACTCCAATATGTAGTAATGAACCCATTATTGGGAGATTGCATTAAAAAAATAATTGCTTATTTTTCTAGTAGCTTTGTTTTGCTAGTTTGAACTAAGCCACTGAATCATACAGTATTTTTTCATTTGAAAAAATGCAGATTTTAATGAAATTTATTTCATATTAAATACAGTTATTTTAATCAAGGTAATTTGGAAATTAATTACCCTGGGTAATTCCTGGGATAATCTACAAAATATTCAAAGAATATTGGAAATTGGACAATATACATTTAATATTAAAAAGTAAATAAATTGCATAAGTATAATACATATATTTAAATATTGTATTAATTATTTATAAAGGAAACCAGAAATCTTTTTATTTGCAGCAAAAAATTATTGCAATATTTGTAGTTTTAATTTGATTCTAATTTTTAATCATCAGTTATCTTAAAATTTAATAAAAAAATTAATGTCATTTAAAAATAATAGGTATCTCAACTAAAATAAAACATCAATAATTAAACATCACGTTAATCATCAGTTATCTTAAAATTTAATAAAAAAATTAATGTGTCATTTAAAAATAATAGGTATCTCAACTAAAATAAAACATCAATAATTAAACATCACTTCAGGATTGCAAATGAACCCTGGTTAATCTGCAACTGGGATAATTGAATATACTATACAGTCAATTTTGCTTAATTGGGCCATCAGTTAATGAGGTTTGTGCAGTTGATGTCACAGGTTACGTGTCAGAAGTACAAGAAATCTGAGAGCTGGCGTGATTGTATGCTTAACTGTATCGGAAACAAAGAATGCATAACAAGAGTTATGCATTCGGATGCAGCAATAATAGCGCAAAGAAGATGTCTAGAAAGAAAAATATTTCATCACTTCTTCCCACATGGTAAGCCATCTCTTATGAAAGAATGGCTTATTAGAATCAGACGTGATAAATTCGTACCAACGTCAACCAGTAGAATATGCTATGAAAATTTTGAAGACAATTGCTTCCATTTCGAAAATTTTACGAATAGAATATTATTAAAATCTATGGCTATTCATCAATCAAATTTTCTTTGAACGAAAGTTTAGTTAAACCTAAACAAAAACGAACGTTGTATAACACAGTGGTTCTCAACCTTTTTGACCCCGCGACCCAATATATTTTTTTGAAATCATACTGCGACCCAATTGTTTATTTTATAATATAAAATAAAATGATAGTATATCAGCATGATATTGTATGTACTCGGATTAATTTATAGTACAATGGACTATGATGTATTACTCACATACAATGAAATACAACCATGAATTGTAAATTAAAAATATACACTGTAATTCTTATACTTCAATACAAAAACATACACTTCAAAGAAATACAAAATACAATTACTAATTTTAACACACTAAATGAATACATTGACTACTAAAAAATGGTAATGTACATACAAAGTTATTCTTATTTGCTGTTCTGACAACTGATAATTATACACTAGTTCAAAACTAACAAAATTGGGAAGGGGAATGTGCCGACGAATGCCGGGACGGGCGGAACTAATGTGCTCACAGACTTAAGTTACATTCACAATGTCAAAATTAAGATATTAACATATCAGAAATTAATATATTCAGAATCTCAAAATTAATTTTCAAAATTAATGTAAAAGACATTTTTTGTCTATTTATTTATTTATTTATTTATTTATTTACTTATTTTTTATATTTTTAATTCGATATTTTGACAGTTCCTTCGCGACCCATTAAAAATTTAACGCGACCCAATGATTTAGAAACATTGGTATAACACGAAGTAATACTTTGATTCATATTTGTTTATTTTTATTTACTTGTAATAAATCCTAATGGAATTCGATTAGTTACAATGAAAACAAAAGTTGAGTTCCACGTAAGAGCCTATATTTAAACTGTAAGAAAAGTATATTTTAAAAAGTAAGTTTGATTTAAAAAATGAAAAATAAGCAATATTAATTTAACTCCTTAGGACATAATTTATTATTTAATCAGGAAAATACAATCTTAAAAATCGTGTTTACAACAAATAGGTTAAAAGAAACATGCACCAGTACAAAGTTATTCCAATACAAAATATAACTTAAAATAGATTATACATTTATTTTATTTTCGGGAGATATTGTGGTGTGCACAGTATAAATGACATATTTCTTCTTTCCTGCTCTTACCTTCGCCTCAATCAAAAATTTTGAAGATTCTTCTTGCTGAAAGCAAATATTGCCTATGTATCTTTCTCGATACATTGTCTCCTTTTTTGTTTTTGTTTATACAATTTGCTGAATCATCGTCTATACCGATCATTTGAATATATTTTAAAATTTCAACATTGCCAAAACTAATTAAATGCATTGGATTATCTAATAAAGAATAGGTTTTGATCTCGTAAGGCTGGATCTCCTTAGGACATATTTTTTTATTTAATCAGGAAAATACAATCTTAAAAATCGTGTTTACAACAAATAGGCTAAATGAAGCATGCCATGAATACAAAGTTATTCCAATACAAAATATAATTTAAAATAGATTATACATTTATTTTATTTTCTGGAGATATTGTGGTGTGCACAGTATAAATGACATATTTCTTCTTTCCTGCTCTTACCTTCGCCTCAATCAAAAATTTTGAAGATTCTTCTTGCTGAAAGCAAATATTGCCTATGTATCTTTCTCGATACATTGTCTCCTTTTTTGTTTTTGTTTATACAATTTGCTGAATCATCGTCTATACCGATCATTTGAATATATTTTAAAATTTCAACATTACTAAACTAATTAAATACATTGGATTATCTAATAAAGAATAGATTTTGATCTCGGCAACACTCCTTTATACTGAAGCACTAGTTTGTTTACCTTCTTGCACATGACTTCTGAAGTCTCGACACCAAAGACTGCACAAACCTCATTGGAGCAGCTGCTTAATTGGGCCAAATATCAAAGAATGGAAACCAAACTAATACATAATTTAAATGCTTAATTGGGACATTAGCAGAAAAGGAATTCAGCAAGTTTTGATATATTTTAGGGATTTTTTTAAAAGTATGTTAACATTATGTACACTATTATTTGGCAACACTAGTATGATGTAAATCATTTATCTATTGTCAAGGGTCTGGCAAGTATGCGTCTGCTTAAGAGTCTACCGTTACTATATACTATACCTAGTTATATTCATTTATAGTGTCGATTTTATTTAAGTTCTTAAATCTTTGCCAAGATGCCGAGAAATGATTTTACATTTTCAAGTAAAATTGCTTTGCTGGATAAAATTAAAAAAAGCCAGCCATTTAAAATAAAGCTATCGTAGACTCGCTGATATAACTGGTGTACCAAAATCAAAAGGCCGTTGTAGACCACTGGTATAACTGGTATACCAAAATTTATCATAGCGCTTCTCCTACACAGACTTACTGATACAACTGGTGTATCAAAATCAAAAGACTACACTTGACTCACTGATATAACTGGTGTACCAAAATCTACCATAGACACGTCTCCTACAACAAGAAAATCAACTGCATAAGGAGTGGGCATTACAGAAAGAAATTCCAGTTCCAGAAGAAAGCATAATGGAAAGTATTCAGAAATCGAAGAAGCATTATATCAATGGTTTTTTATAGTTAGCGGGCAAGGCATGAATATCAGTGTTGAAGGCAAAGTCAGAGGAGATCGCTAAAAAACTAATACACCCAATTCTGTTTTTATACGAACTTCTTTTACACGATTTCGATTTAACACGAATTAGAAAAAAAAATTAATTCTGTTTTTACACGACTTATTTTGATTTAACACGATCAACCCAAATTCTAAGAAGAAAATTTTGCTTTACTTTTATTTTTATAACTGTGACATTGGAGACGAGGAATTAATTTGTCAGAGGAACTGTGCATTTTCCAAGATATACGGTTATTTTTGAAGTAAACCTTTATTAATGAATCATACATTTTCATTTTTTAGCATTTATTCGGAAAGATATTTATAATAAATATAGCAATCTCACCTTTAGTAACAAATTAACCGGGACACCGGTTAATTGGGACAAATCTCAAAGAACGAAAACCAAACTAATAAACTAATACAAAATTTAAATGCTTAATTGGGACAACTTTTCG
>AYEL01077762.1:0-11256 GCA_000484575.1 Olivierus martensii
AAAGATCTCGGTTACTTTAACAGTTCTGTCTGACTGGATAAATATTTTACATAATTTCCAAAGGTCTTGTCTGGAAAGGTTGTCCTGTATATATTGTAGACAAACAAAACATATATAACATGTCACTACTTGATATCTGGCAAACACTGATGCGTATAAAAAATTAATAGGCCAAATCTACCTGGAAATTAATTAAATTAAACGTTAAATATTTCAAAATCAGTTTATGTTACAATAAATAATAAATTTTAGGCGACTAAATATATAGTAAATGAGAGTTTTAAACGTTATCAGCATATAAACATTTCATTTCTCTGTCGGTTTTAATTATTCGACGAATTGCGAACAAACAATTAAATTTTGAAAGTTTACATCACTCCAGGGACATATATATTTAGATGACTTATTTATGTTTTATTATTAAATTTATACAAAGTTCGATATAATTTAATCTAGTTTGAAATGAAATTCAATACTATGTTCTTACAAGTTATAAGGAGAATATTCAAAACTAAAATTGTCTTTCAATGTTTTGTAAAAACTGAAAGTGCTGGAAGAATACAGCAAACATCGCATAACAGCACTTAATCATGTCAATTACGTCATTGAAATTTTCGCATCTCTGAAATCTACCCGTCCCCTGTTTCCTCCGCAACGAGAAGAGTCCATTTACTTCTCCGTAACTGTGCCTGGAATTTCCAGACTTTGTAATCCATACTACTTCCTCTTATGCTACCCCTATGAACGATGTTCGGATCTTTCTGCAATGGACTGTACTATGGTACATTAATTGGAATACTTCAATTTTATTGATAAAATTAAAATTATATCTTTACTGCTCTATACTTACTGCTTAACTTTGTCCTCCTTTTAGCTACAGACTGGGAAGATGACACTTTCCTTTTCTGAGGAGATGTTTTTTTCTTTGGCAGTTGTTTTGAACAATAGCTAGGAAGATTGGGAAATATGGTTGGAACAGCATCTTTCGTTAAATCCCATTTCCCAAATAAAGCGGTTGTCAAAATGTAAATCGCATACATGACAGTTTCTTGTGAGGAGTTTATCTTTCCTAGGTATCGCTTTCCTCCAGCTATCCAAAATATTATCTTTTACTTTGAAAAAATGCCTCTTTCCAGAATCTGTAGAACTGTTTCCAGAATCTGTAGAACTATGGTAGTAGCCACTTCTGCATCCAGGAACAAAACATGATGGCATTGTTGAGTCAGAAAAGCGTATGGTACAACACTGAAATAATGAGCCAACACGTGACTTTCATAATTGAGAAAAATTACGATAGTTATCGTACTTTCTTCTTTGTAACTGTCTTGTTTACTGAAGATGCGACAAATCTCCCTCTGGCGGCATTCACAGGCATATTGGACTTTTTTGACGCTTTTGTAATGGGTCTATATATCTTATAATCGACCATAAGATATATAGACCCTGTTAATAAAAATATTAAGAAAAAAATATACGCAGTTTTTGAAATTGTATATTTAATAATTGGATTTTCAATTTCTTAATTACTAGAAATCGAAAACTATGAAGGCCGAATTTTTTCTGTTGTTATTAATGCTTAACTGGACTACAGCATCTGAAAAACCAACATTAGCTGAAATTCAGAAAAACATTTGTTGTAAGAAACTTTCTATTGTTTTAATTAGATATGTTGTATTTCTCTTTTCTACTAATTTTATATTAGAGATTTATTCACCAAACTCTTAAAGCAGGAATTAATATAAATTATAAAATGAATGTTTGCATTACATATATTGTACATACATATTTGTATATATTGAAGATTTAATATCTTAAAAACTTTTCAGGTTTGCCCGAAAATAAACAACAAGATTATATCGATTGTGCTGGAGATTCTATGAATAACGACCAATGGAATCGAGTAAGGAAATAATCGCGAATCAACAAATGCTAAAAAAGTGCTCATATTCGAAAATCTAACACTTCTCACTTTATCGGATAACATCGACAAAATGGTGGAATTGAAATTTATTCTGTAAATACAGGGATGGGTTTTAAAACCAGGCTATTAGGCTCCTAGAGATCTTAAGATATTGCTCTATAGTGTTACAGGCCCCGCTCCACAATGAAGATACTACGAGGGTCCATCTGCGAGATGTAACTTAACTTTAATCATTGCCGAGTTACATCTTGCAGAATGGTCGCAAGCACGGAGGGACAGAGCCTCCGGATCCACTTCAACGAGAGAGGCCAGGCTGATCCAGTCAGCCCGTCGGATGGAAGATCTTTTCACCTCGGCTTTCCGTGCACAGTGTTGCTACAGCAACCAGTAATAGCCAAGAAAGGGTGGTGTCGAGCACCATCAAACAACTGAAAATCAGACACTCCAACAGCAAAAGCGAAATTCAACGGTGGTAGAACCTCCAACTAAAAGAGAAACCACGTTAGCTCGATCCGAACCGCGACGAATCGACGGCTGGCCCGAAGGCAGTTGCGCACAATAGTTCTTTGTGTCAATGCCTCGGAACAGCACTTAGGTCTTAACAGATATTCACTCCTAGTGGCTGAGTGAGCACTCAATGCGCAAACCACCCGTGTTGTAATACGATTGCGGACGATCGTAGAGGGCGAGAGATCTCCCCGCTTAGTTTCTCGATGCAACCTACGTGCAACCATGACTGGTATCGACCGACAGCAAGGCTCTGGTGCCTTGCCGTGGCCGGTTATCGCTTGGGGCAACTCCACAAGGTTTTGTGTTCTAAAAAAGCAAGCTTACCTGGTCTGGCGAAGAATCTCCTATATTCCGAGCCAGACCAATTCTTGGATGGGCACCGTTAAGGCTTCTATCCTTCACTCATTCATACCGTCGGCACGGTACGCTACCTTGGGATTTGGGACTCTTTTAGAGGACTCGTTAGGTTAGTTTGGTTAAGCCGCCATATCACACGAGGAATATTCTGTATCTGGCGGCGGCCATTTGTAAAGCCCATCACAAGCTGGCCAATACCCATGTTAGGTAGGGTCTCCGGGGATGGTTGAAGGACGGGGTTCAACGGGACGGTCCCGGACCCCTCCTGAAAATCTGGAGGTGTGGTACCTGGATTTGAAGCCGGATCCTTCAGGGTTGTAAGCCACAGCTTTACTACGCGGCCATCCAGCCGACTAGAGGACTCATACTTTACGCGGGACATTCGTTGGGCCGATTCTTAATCCCGAACCCGCAGGGACTGGGCGGTCGAATGGTGAACTACAGAACATCCACCGGCGAGGGGTGAGTGCAGCCAGGCTCTACCGATCTTATAGGAATTTATTCTCTAGGGACAGTTTCTGGGGACACTGCAGGACTTTTCTATAGAAAATCAAACGAGGTCCGGACAATTTATACGGTTAGGACTTCTCGCAGGGGTTTACTTGAGTGCAGCCAAGTTCTTTCAACTAGCCAATGGAGGCACACCGACATCTGCACGCCGATCCTACGATGTGGGGTCATCTTTGCCTGAATATTGTCAAACTCTAGGAGCCACTTAGTGTTTCCCTTTCACTATGAACGTATCGGTCCGGCTGCAAAACATAGACAAAGTAACAGCCGATAAGCCCTCCCGCCGCGACAAAGCAGGCTCAATCTCGGGAGCTCGCTTTGTCGCGATAGAAGGTTTTACCGGCTGTCACTATGTCTGTATCTGTTTTGCAGCCTGGCCGATACGTTCATAGTGACAGGTAAATACTTAGTGGATCCTAAAGTTTGACGATATCCAAGATTAGATTCTGGAAAGAGGTAATAGCCTAGATTTTAAACACCGCGTGGAAACGCTTCGGCTTTCCACTCTGGAGGACCCGGGTTCGAGGGATTGGTCGCGTGGAAACGCTTCGGCTTTCCACTCTGGAGGACCAGGGTTCGAATATCGGGTCCCACCCCTTGAAAATATTTATCATGGGGTCCGGGCCCGGCCCCGGGTCCCACCCCTTGAAAATATTTATCATAGGGTCCGGGCCCGGCCCATTGATCCCCGTCCTCCACAATCCGGCTGACCCCTCCGCAGAGGTGGGCCCCACCCCTTGAAAATATTTATCATGGAGTCCGGGCCCGGCCCGTCGTCCCCTTGAAAATATTTATCATGGGGTCCGGGCCCGGCCCGTCGATCCACAAATTCCGGTTGACCCCTCCGCAGGGGTGGGCAGCCTGTAGAAGGGCTTGTTTGTACCCCTCCGCAGGGGTGGGCAGCCTGTGGAAGGGCTTGTTTCGCCCCAGGTCCGGGCCCGGCCCGTTGATCCCCGTCCTCCACAATCCGGCTGACCTCCTCCGCAGGGGTGGGCAGCCTGTGGAAGGGCTTGTTTCGCCCCGTTCCGCAGGAGTGGGCAGACTGTGAAAAAGCTGATTTCGCCCAGCCGCGCAAAGGTGGGCAGCCTGTGGAAGGGCTTGTTCCGCCCCGCCACTTAGTACTCTTACTGAATGGAAAGTGGCGTCATCTGTAACAAAAAACACATCCGTTAAAGATGCCAGATTAAAATGTGAAGTAAAATTTTCGATGTCACGATTTCTGCTGTGTTTCGTTAAAGTTTATCAGGCAGTGTAATAGTTACAGAACTCAGAAATTTGAATGCATGCCACTTTTGAATGATTAAAACTATTGGGCTAAAAAGCTGTGAATTATTTTAATGATCAGAATTTCCCTATTGAAAACAGCTCCATTGAATTTCGAAAAAATATTTATTGGTTGATTTTTTAATTCAATTTTTAACACCATTTCTCGTAAATATGGCAGTTTTTGGTCAATACCCATGATGGGGTGAGCCAAAAAGGAATGACCCCTGATTCTCTTGGAAAGTGTGCGGGTATAGATATATAAAATCTAGGTTCAGAAAAGGGAGCCAAAAAGGAACGACCCCTGATTCTCTTGGAAAGTGTGCGGGTATAGATATATAAAATCTAGGTTCAGAAAATATAACGGGTTCCATATAGCCATAAAATTTAAATTAGTTCAAAAATTTATAGCGAGAAATGTAGAGATTCTATGTCATAGGTACTATTTCTAACGGTAATCGAGATAATGATTTGCGGTAATTAGTAATTGCGTGGCCAAAGACGTATTAATGATGCTGAATGAAGCATCTGATAATGACTGACTAGTTTACCGAACAAAAAATGCATACACGTGATGAACTGATCGCTCGAATAATGGATGCTATTACTCAAAGTGATTTGCGGTAATTAGTAATTGCGTGGCCAAAGACTGGTATTAATGATGCTGAGTGAAGCATCTGATAATGACTGACTAGTTTACTGAACAAAAAATGCATACACGTGATGAACTGATCGCTCGAATAATGGATGCTATTACTCAAATCAGGGAACGTCGGGATAATCTCCGCTAAGCAACCAGTCATGTTCTGACCAGTCTTGAAAAGTGCATTGACGTGGATGGTGGCTTTTCTGAAAACCTGTTGTAAGAATTGCCACACTTATCTCTGTATTATTTCTACGATAAAATTAACAGTAGAATATTCAGATCAGTCCTTGTTTTTCATTTCTATCCCTCACGCATAGTGCCCTTCTTGCATTATAACCAGAGTATCTCAGTTATCGTTAGAAATAGTACCATGTTCATATGATGTTTTTGATTTAGACCAGTGGTTCTCAACCTTTTTTCTGTTGAACACATTTTATTATTTTAAAAATTTTGCGGCACACCTAAATATTTTAAATAATAATTTAGATTTAACAACGAATTTTTATTAACAGATTATTGAATTTATTCTTATTTATTACATTCAGATTACAGACGTACTCCTACACGGGATCATTAAATGGCGGCCCTTATTAAGTTTTAGCGCCATCCCCGGATTTTGTCTTTTTAGAGAAACTATAATTTTGATTTAATTTTTATTCCTTAAGTTTTAAATTATGAATAACGACAAAAAGTTTTGTCGTTATTCATAATTTAAAAATAAAAGTTTGTCGCAGAAATTCGAGAACTAGATTTTTCTAATGATACCTTATTTATAAGAATAGGTACAGTGGTTCGACTGCAAAAGGGAAATCCAGCCAACCACGTTTCACTATTATTATATATGATTCATACAATTATATTCATACAATTCTTATACATACATAAAATTCATTCTTAATTTTTCGCGACAATCATTGTCCGGTGTGCCGCCGGACAATGATTGACAACCACTGCAATAGACGAACTTCCCACAGTTTGGAAAACTCTGAATTAATCAATTTACTTGGCTTTGATTTCTCTTTCCGTTGATAAGTATTATTCGTTTAGAAAAATACACTATTATGACTTTGTAGACCGACTTTATAGCACAAAATATTGTCAAGATAAATATAATTAAGCTTATGTGTGAAATTGAACTGCATTTTCACTCCACTCAATTTTCGCCCGAGGCGACTGCCTCACTTGCCTCACCCTAGATCCAGCGCTGATAAAGGCAGATAAAATGATAATCTGTAAAATGTCGCTATTTTTAGAAAAAATACCGGTACATAAAAACGAACTTAATACCTTTTATTTATAATTTAAATAACAATGGTCAAAATTAAAAAATAGAACTGAAAATGCAGACATTTATTCACATATCAAATATCTGCTGTTTTCTAAAATATTCTACGGCCGGATGGCCGCGTGGTAAAGCTTCGACTTACTACCCTGGAGGATCCGGGTTCAAATCCGGGTCCCACACATCCAATTTTTCAGGAGGGGTCCGGGCCCGGCCTGTTAAACCCCATCCTTCAACTCCAATTTTTCAGGAGGGGTCCGGGCCCGGCCTGTTGAACCCCATCCTTCAACCATCCGGTTGACCCCATCATGGGTGCTGGCCAGCCTGTGATGGGAGCTATAAATGGCCGCCGGCAGATAAAGAATATCCCATGAGGATATGGCGGCGTAATAAAACTAACCTAACCTAAAATATTCTACTGTACAGACTTTAAACACGAAAAACCAATAATTAGCTTATATTTCATAGCAATATTATCTGAATGTTTTAATTTTATTCCGCTATTAAGCAGGTTATAATAATGAAACAATTCATCCCTTTCGAGAAAGAGCGCGAAAAAGTTCGTATCAATTTGATTTAGAAAATTAATAGCAAATATTTATTTTTATAAAATTTTTTCAGGTGCAGAATTTTTACAAATGTATGAAGTGGGAATTAATAATAGATAAGATGCTTAAGACCCTGTGTGATCTTCCCGAATCAAACGTAAGCCATCTTGATAATTATTTTACGTACCGAGTAAAAATAAATTAATTATATTATCAAGTATTAGTTTTAATTATGCCATCGAATCTCACAAGGGATTTGTTTGACCGCGACTACCTTTGGGTACGCGCCCACATGCAGTTATCAAATTTAATTGCAGGAGTGAGAACAAATGACTCCTATGAGACTGCATTCTCTAGCAATTGTTTTGTCGGCAGATTAAGTTTGCGACAAACTAAAAGATCATCCAACTAGGCTATGACATATAGGTTGGTACCAGTCTATGCCCCCTCGCCACCAAACAACGAAATTATACGAACACATCTGGACGAAAAGTTGTCATTCGCTTTTGAGTTTCTGGTGAGCTATCTAAAGAGTTAAATAAAACATAAAACTAGTTTCATATTTATAATATCTATAAAAATGAATATTCTTACTGAGTGCATTATTATTTAATTATATAACCATGACTGGACCGAAGCATATATATAGAAACAGTTCAGTATAATAAACCAGTCTTATATAATAAACCTATTTATTTTTTTATTTTATTTACTACATTTCCAATTGTTCTCTCGTAACATTAGGCAATCCCAAGAAACAAATATAATAATAAAAACAAAAAATAATTTTAGATTAAACAGATAAATAAACATATAAACAATTAATTTTTGTTAACAAGTTGAAGCACGAATAAAAAATTATCTAGTATATTTTTCTATTCTCTGTTTTGGAATATAAATAAACAAGCTTCCTTAGTGGTTTCGCGGAATATTGAAACTAATTTATGGTTTTCTACTACTCCATTTAAATATATTTCCAAAACTTTTACATCTGGCTTATTAAGGATATCTTGTACAGTTAGAATATTTAAATTTTCATAATTATTTAATAAGCTTGTTTGATTTTGTTCTGCCATAAATTTAATAATTTGTTTAATTGAATATCGATAGCTTCTATTTAATTTTTCTAAGTACGTCTTAATTGTGCTTGCATAAATAATCGAACCATGAGACACAATACTTATTATTTCTGCATTCAGCCAGGCTTTACATCAGGGGTGTCCAACCTTTTGGCTTCCTTGCGCCACATTTGAAGAAAAAAATTGTCTTGGGCCGTACATAAAATATACTAATTCCAACGATAGTTGTTAGGAGACCGGATGACTACGAGGTAACGAGGTGGCATGTCACGCAGGAGGAACCAAGTCCGCGATCTCCTGAAAAGTTTTTTTCGGGGTTCCGGGCTGGGCCCGCGACCCCCGTCCTTCATCATCTGGTCCCCTCCACCTCTGTAAGTGCAGCCCATGGTTGGAACTGGTCCCACCCCTTAGTAATCTCACTGATTGGAAAGGGGCGTAAAACAACAAAAATGTTAGTTGTTAAGCAAAAATTAAGTAAATAATGTACAATATATGACATCCACCAAGACAAATAGGCAAAAATGTCGTAACAATAATCTTTGACTTCTTTTCCTTCAGAAATTTTTTAAAAATCATTGAGCGGGTCAAGACGTTTTAATCTCTTGAAATAAGAAATATTTTAGAAAATGGAAATAGGAAATGTAGATAGATTTTTACCACTTAATGCCTGAATTTTGATATTAAATTTAAAAAAAATTGAAAAAAGATTTTTTTACTCTTATTTTGTGTAGAAATTATACTAAGATATTTTATTTGTTTTAATTCTATTAAAACAAGGCTCTTTTTTTTAAAAGAGCCAAGCGTAAGTCATCAGATGCATTTAAATCACGAAAATTGCACTACAGAATTTATCAATGTAAATATTAAACTTTATCTGACAGAAAATGCCTATATAATAAATATAATTTACCTTCAGCAATAACAATGATACCTTCCAAGAGCCTGCCAATGTTGTATGAAAATACTGAGATTTGCCTGATGTATCAAATATGATACAAAGTAAAAAGTATGAAAATTAGCCTGCCAGAAGCACCAAATAATTTCATTTTAGATTGTACAGAAGGATAAACATTCTAGTAATAACAAAATATTTTTGTTTTGATTGTTATTTACCACTAATCACAAAATTAATATCATCGAACTTCGGTATCAGCAAAACATGTGCTCAGTTGTAGGCAGCCATCTTTGATTTCTGATAATTTACAAAATTAATTACAGAGTGCACTATTATTCAGGCATTCCATTTGTATGGTATGTATTACATATGATACAACAGTCAACTGATAGAAAAAATGAATACATTAATAATAATATGGGGTTAAAGGGTTTGTATCGTATATGATACTGTTGACGTTAAGTATTTAAATAATAAAAACTTCATTAAGTATATAAAAATCTCAATGTTTTAAAGAAGTTTACAATTTTATGTCGGGCCGCATTCAGTTCAGCAGTGGGCCGCAGGTTGGACAGTCCTGCTTCTAAATAATTAGATCAGAAATATGTCTTAGATATCTCCAAGTAAAATCAATTTTTCTGTATAATTTTTTATTAAGTAATCAATATGAGATTTGATGCTTAATTTTGTGTCTTTTCTTTTTCAAGAGAGTCATAAATCTTTATCTCTCCCTTGAAAAAGAAAAGATCTCCCAAAGATTTGTTGTATCTCTATATCAGTATCGTGTTGTTTATTCAAATAGTTTCATATATTCCGTTTTATATAGATTTATCACAAAATTGTTATGGTATAATTAAGAATGCATAATTTTTAAATCTGAAATTAAATTCTTTATGAAAGAACGTTCCGAATGGTATTTAATAGCTCGATTTTGGACAGAAGTTGGCCAAACTATGGTAGAAAATTGTTACAATGGCCTAGAAAATGAATTGTCGGCTAACTATTTAATTGCATGTGAGCACACATTTCGATCGACTAATTATTTAGTCGCTTATGTGGGCGCAGAGAGACGATCGGTCAACCAAACCATCGGTTGGTTAGGTTAGATTGGTTAAGACGCCATATCGCACGAAGGATAGACTGTATTGGGTGGCGGCCATATATTAAGCCTTTCACAGACTAACACTCATGATGAGGCCAACCGGATGGTTGAAGGATGGGGTTCAATGGGCCGGGCCCGAACCTCGCCTGAAAAATAGGTGTGGGACCGGGATTTGAACCCTATCCTCCAGGGTGGTAAGTCACAGCTTTATCACGCTGCCCAAACAATCGAATGACTGCAAATTGCATTTTGGGCGCGTAACCTTAATATTTTCACTGAAAATTACCCCGATATTTCAAGTTGGTGGCGAGATGGCCGAGTGATAACGCTGTCTGCGTGTCTGGGTTTGGCATCTCCTGAAAAGTTTTTTCGGGGTGCTGGACCTGGCCAGACCATTCTCGTCCTTCACTATTCGGACCCTCCACGGATGTGGGTGCAGCTCTTGGTTGGATCTGGCACTGCCCCTTAGTAATCTCCCTGATTGGAAAGAGGCGTAAAAGAAATATTAAAAAAGGTACTTCAAGTTGTAAGCGAGTACATTATCATGGGGACATACAGTCGACTTGTATTATTAAGCATTTGAAAAAGGATACCTGATTGGAAAGAGGCGTAAAAGAAATATTAAAAAAGATACTTCAAGTTGTATGCGAGTACATTATCATGGGGACATACAGTCGACTTGTATTATTAAGCATTTGAAAAAGGATCTATTCCTATTTAAATCATAAAAATTTCGGATAAACAAATGCAAAAAGTCTACTATAGTCGACGATAAGTTAAGAATGTAGCACTGTAGAAGCTGTAGATATTGTTTACAGCTTTATCACTCCAACATAAGAAATAGTCCTTCACGGTAACGCGAATAATTTAATGATATCGTTATCAAAACAGAAACTGACATGCAGTGTGAAATACCTAAAATACTAAAATCTATGTGTTAATGATTAAAAATCAACAGTATAAAAAATACGAAAATAATTCATTTTTAAATATTTACCCATCATTCATTTCTTTTCATCATGGCGTCGTCATCTCCAAAGAAGTTCTATCGTTGTTTCGGAAGAGGAATTGTTTTGAATAGCCAAACACGGCAGATCGTTTTGAATGTATATTCAAAACTTCGAATGCAAAATCCGTCGATAT
>AYEL01077770.1:0-67399 GCA_000484575.1 Olivierus martensii
TTTTACTAACCGAAAATTAACGGTAATTTGTTAATTGACATCATAAAAGGAGCTTTGTTAGTAAGACTGATCTGTGTTTACAACTTGCACTAATCGAATCTTTTCTCGCACTAACCGAATAACGGTATCAATTTTTTAAGTCGCACTAATCGAATTCGCACTATTCGAAGTCGCGCTAATCGAGGCCTATGTGTACTAACTGATGACTTGTTTAAATCAAAAAATATTTTAAGGTAATTTGTAAGTAATTTAATTTATTTTTAATTTTGTATAATTAAAGAATATTATAAGATAATTATTAACTCTATGGAATTTTCAAATACAATAAATTTTGTGATTTAATACCATAAAAGAATTTAAATCAAGGAAAAAAAATAACAAAATGTATTTTATAGTTGATGTTTTTGACTTCGATAATTGACAAAAAAATACTACTGTATATTAAATGGTATTTGAGATCACATTCGATATAATTATGTGCTAATCAAGATAGATAAGGTTCATTAACCTGCACATCCTTCAGTCCCAAGATGTTTGGATTATAGGTCATTCACTATTTTAATGTTTTAAGATTATTTATTTCTATTATTGTATTTATTATAAATTTGTATATATCATATTAAGGCTAAAAGTCTTCATTTAAGAATTCTTCATTTATAGTTTATATTATAATGGAAAATGTGATTTTTGAGATACTGTGTTCTAATTATATATAAAAAGGATAAACTAAGCAGATAGAATAATTTGAAATCATTCTTTTTAGCTGCTTAATAACTGATACAGCTTAATTTAAAAAAATTAATGTTTATTAGTTAATGTTCATTAAATATATGAACTTGATTTTTGTTTATATTGCGTATTATTTAATTTGTAAGATTATTATGAATAATCATTTTGAACTGATTTTGTCTGGAAAGCTATATTAAGCTGAATAAAATGTTAAAGTTAACTATGTCATAGTTTACAGATCAAAATAGAAATGGAATGAAAGTATGTTATTCTTCAAAAATGGTACTATCAGAAATAAAAAAAAGGCTAAATAATGATAAATTAAACAAATATTCCTCTGTTTTATAATTTTTTTTGTTACATCTTGTAATAGAATAATAAAATTAAAACCAGATTTTTTTAGGAATTAAAAAGCATTTTAATTTAATCTAACATTTTTTTATTTCAAAAATATTTGTTTCAGTTTAGTTGATAAATATATTTTCTAATTTAATATTGTAAAATATTGTAATTATTTAAACTTTATATTATTTTAAAATTATTCCTATTCTAATAATTACATTTTTAAAAATATGCAATGTTTTGATTACAAATTTTTATGACATCATTTGTATTCTTAACCTATTTTCAAAAATTTTTATACATATTTTTCTCTACGTATTTATTTCTAACTGGGCTTTCCCAATTTACACTTGTATTCTTTTCTAGGACATATTCATCTAGATTTTTTTCTCAGTTTTGTTTCTGTACATTTTTATCTTCTCGTGTCTTTTTCTTTTATTGTGCTAACATGTCTAAAAATCTTAATACTGTGGTTCTTGATTTATAAGTTATAGTCTAAGTGGACAGTTTCAAATTCGAAAGTTAAGAAATAAGTAAAGACAGAAAAATGTTTATTATTAATAATATATTTTCATTTTCTTATTATGAGAGATCAAAAAAATTAAAATAATTGGATTTTAAATTATTGTCTTTATCTCGCTACTTTTTCATTTTAAGGAAAAAATTAACATACAAAAATAATATTAAAAAGTAAAAAATAATTTTTTATTAACAATAATATTAAAAAACACTACTACTGCTTAAATATAATTTCAGAAAAACTAGTTACAAGCACTAAAGCATTTTTTAATATTATTTCACTACTGATGCATAATATTTTCGGATGGTATTTGACCATCTTCAGTACCAAACAGAAAAAAATTTACAACATAGCAAGAATAAATTTCAAAAATATAACAGTTCTAAGAACTAAGAACTACATTTGAATAATAATTAAACTAACTTCAAAGCTGCACACTTCCATTGTCAGAATTATCCTATTAGAGTTTATATGGATACATATTATGGTGCTAACATAAAATAACAACTAGTTTAAAACTAAATGTGAAACATTTCTGATCTATGCTCCAACAGCCTAGCTTTTAGATTCTTTTTGATTACTTCCACATATTTCTCTGTTATATCTAAGTCTTTATTTTGCATGGGAATTATGTAAATTCCATACTGTAGTCCTTTATCATAACAATGTTTGTCATTTCTTGGTACAGTGGTACCTTGCAATTCAATGTCCCTCAATTCGACAGTTGAGTTTTGCATGTTGGCGCATGTGCTTGCATGGAATTGTATGATGTCATTTGTTATTTGTCAGTTCTTGTTGGGCTGCTTTGGTGTTTCCCTGTATTGTTGGTTTAATTTTCAATTCTGCATTTTTCAGAAAATAAAAAATTTGTGCATCTGTAGTTATTTTCTTGAGTGAAATTTAAGGATGGGTTCAAAGAGAAGTGAACAGAAGAATAAAGCTACGTTTAGACGGTGCAACTTTTCATGCAACAAGATGCATCAACTAGGTGCACGAGAAGGCAAGCAAAGGTGCATGCCTCAAAATCTGTTGCAATACTAGGTGCAAGAAGGCGCATGTGTTATAATTGCCTGACGATGGTTTAGTAAAACTGAAAACGTTAGCTAGTTTTTGGAAAATAAAGAAACTTTTTATACTGCGGTTATGTGCTTTTTTTGGTTGTTTACGTTTTTGAAGAAGTTAAATTTATCATCAAGTCATTCTAGTAAATTTTTTGAAAAGACTGAAGCTAGCTAACCTGACTTGATTCAAAATATTGATGTTATTAGTGCTTCGATCAAAATATTTGCCTGTCAAAACACTTTCTTTCTTCTTCTTTTCCTTCTGTCATTTGAAATGATAACAGTAGCTGCCACTAAAGCGGCAGCAAACAACTCTTTTTGTGTCTGTATTGCCTTCAATATGTCCTCCACATGTGAACACGAAGGGGCAAGTTGCATGTCTCATACGACTGTTGCACATTGAGTCATTCGTCATTCTGCATACAATGTTGCATGCAGAGAGGCATCGTCTAAACGTAGCTTAATTCAGGAAAGAACACTTTATTGAGCATAGATAAAGTGCTGAGAGATAGAACAATTACAGATATAGCTCAAAAGTATTAGGTTCCTAGGACAACTTGGCAACGTTTTGCAACAGAGAGAGATTATGGGTGCTAACTGGAGCAATGAAGATTTCTGACAAGAATAGATCTTTAATCAATGAAGAGATGGAAAAGTTGCTTCCTCACCCAAATTAGATAAAGTGATCTATGAGAAAGCTAGATTAATTTTCAAAGAAGTGTGGAAGAAAACTCCAGGATCTACCTCAGGTCAAACTGAGGAATATAAAGCAAGTCGAAGCTGGTTTCATAGATTCAAAGATAGAACAGGATAAAGAGGACTTTATTCCAACATCTAAAGGCTAATAAATTGCACTATTTTATATACAATACATTCATTTTGTAATTTAGTGTGTTATACAATAATAAAATACTTATAGTAAAGAAAATAATATAGTGTATTTCTCTCATCTCTCCCATTAGAGGAGTGGGATGGGGAGTCCGATAATAAATTATTCTATTTTCCATAGTCTTATATGGGAAATATAAGACATTAGTTCGGAGACAGTTTAATGTCGAATTGTGAGGTATCACTGTATTTTGAACAAAATTATGTTCCATCTAGATAATAATTCCTCATTCCTAGCCTCTTAGCATTTTCATCATATTCATATTGTACAGATTGTAGGATACAGTTAGGTAAGGAAGGTCAGTCTTCTTGTTGGAAAGTATTAATATTATTCCTTGGATTATAGAAACTCTTCTTTGCTTTTTTGCATAATTTCTGCATAAAGCTTATTCAGTAGCCGTGCTTCTTTCTGTTTTTTTAGAATCACTATATATTCTTTATCTCAGTCCAGTTGGAGTCTGCAATGTGAAGTAATTCTTCTAAAATATGGATTAGATGCAGTCTACTTATAGGAAATCAGATCTGTCAACCTTCTGATAATATATTTAAGCTAAAAATTGGCTTTTTATAAATGTTAGTGATATAATCTCTTCTTATTATGTTAAGTGTCATGTCAAGGAAATGCATTCTCTCTGTGCTCCTTTGTTCCAACTTCAGTGTCGAACCCATAAGATTGACAGAAAGGTCTCTTAATTTCTCTGCCTTATCTTCACTGTCCCAAACTATGAAGATATTATCTTAGATATTTTTTCATATATGAACAATATTTTTCAAGTCTGGTGGCTTCAATAGAGTGGAGGAAAATTTCAACAAGGATGCCAGCCATTGGGCTACCTATCAAGACCCTTTCTGTTTGCTTATAGTAGTCCTTCAAATTGGAAATAGGATTCGTAACAGATCAATGAAGCTATGTTCTGTAAAATGGAGGATTTTTGGCAATTCACTAGTACATTCTTCACCAGAAACTTACAAAATGTCAGGCACATGATGGGAGTTTCAAGGCAGGGTATAATTTCTCATAGTCCAAGATCATTAATATTTTATTTGGTAAAGAACCTTTCCATGCCAAATAATCAATGAAATTCAAGGCCCTGTAGCTAGAAAGGTGTGAGGAATGTTTCTATTGGCAGAGTTTGATGCTTATAAATAATTCTAAATTTACTATATTAATATCTGAAGAATCAATCTACTAAGTGGTTTCTAGAAGTTAATGATATTGGGATGGCAACTCAAAGATCTCTAATTTGATTCTAGGCTGAGGCAAACTTTTTCTTCAGATAATTTAATTAATAATTCTAGTTTAATTATTAATTCAAAGATGGTGCCATTCTTCAATTTAATCATTAGTAAATTTATTAATTATAAGATGGTGCTAACGTTAGTAAAAATTATTTCCAATTATTTATTCATAGGATTAATTTGGCAGTTTGGCTTATATTTAATATACATTTTGATATGTAGTTAAAAAATTCTTTATCAAATATTGAATTTTTCTTTATACTTCAAAATATTAAACAAAATGAGTACAAAAATATCAAAGTATCAGATTAAAGTATCAGTATTTGTAAAGAATTGATGTGTTTGTTGCATCTCTAGTTGTGTCATGCATGATCTTGAACTGTTCACATTTCAGTGCCATGCCATGTTGTCATGAGTGAGTGATAAAAATGCTATAGACAAAGAAAATAATAAAATTTAATCCTAATTTTACAAATCACACCATTGTGGATTAGTTTTTTTTTGTGTATATATTAATTGAAAACCTGAGCATCTGATAGTAGTTCCTAAATTTTTAAGTTTCTGAAATTTTTAAAATAAAAATAAGATACAGATACAAATGCATTGAACATCTTTGTTTCTCTACAATTGATCTCACAATTATTGATGCCTTATTGGTTTTTAGATATAATCAGAGATCCTCAGGCATGCAGGATTTGGGATTCTTTAATAAAACAAAAATTGTTGAATACTTTATACTTCATTAGTCCATAAAGATTCCATATTAGATTCTGCATTGAGTCTTTCATTATATTAACAGATTTTATTTCTATTTGAAAATCAAAGAAGAAAAAGTAGGCAAGAAAATACCTAAAGAAATACAAAGTTTTAAGAAAACTAAAAATCAGATTGTAGAATGGTTAAACCAATATCACATTGATAAGAGAAGACAAGAACTAATAAATTCTAGCACTAAATAACAGATCAATTACTAAAATGTTTTTATATGTTTAAACTTTTTTGGAAAACACCATCATCATCAACATTCCAATATGATTACAGAGCATATTAAAAAATATTACAATGGAACAGTTGCTGTTATGCTTCCTTAAATTCCCCAGGTTGTTTGTTTATATTTGTGTCAGGTTACAAAAGTCATTAGGAACTATGAAAAAATTCTTGATTTATTAATTACTTTCAGCACTATTGGATTAGAAAATGGGATAGTAATGAAGGACTATGTTATATTTTTGATAAAATCAAATACATGTTATTTGGTGTGGGTTACTTGAATTGATATAAAAACATGCAGGAGAAAGTTATTAACAGTAATAAAAACTAAGAAATTAAATAAAAATGACAAAAATTTAGTAAACAAAGTCTTGGTTTGGGAAGCAAAATAAACACATAACAACAAGCTTATTTAATAAACCAAAAAGATTTTATTATAAAGTACTTCTAGATATTAATCCAATATTAGTAAACTCTAGACTGAAGAAATAATAATTGTTAAAAGTTCTCCTGATACCCAGCCATCTGTAATCCCTGCCTAACAATGATAAAAAATATCCAAAAGTACTTTATAATAAAATATTTTTAGTTCATTAAATAAGCTTCTTGTTGTGTATTAAAAATACTAATGTAATAATAAATAAAATTGAATAAAGATACATAAACTAATATTAAAAGCTTTTAAAGTTAATAATAATAATAATAAAGGGGGGTGTGGCTAACGAAAACAACAAGTATATGTGTTTATACAGATTAACACAATAATATATGGCAGTTAAACAACTATAGGTGGGATATACCTGCATAATGAATGACTTGTTAAATTGGAAAATCTAATCGCATAATATTACATATTATTTTATTTAAGAATTACTATCAAATTAATTTTAAATATTTAGTATTAGGATTTATATATTTATATACCAATATATATACTGTATTTTTATCTATTTACAAATGATTAACAAATAAAAATGAATCATTTCTTAAGAGTTCAACTTAAGAAAATAATTTTGTAATTGTTTTTTTCTATTTAAAAAAATTACATAAAGGCAGCATGATAATATTTTTCACATACTATAGAAATTTTTTATAATAAGCAAAAATTTTATTATGCCATTTAAATAATAATGTGTGTTTTTAAAATTTTAAAGATCAATTAATTATATTTTATCAATATCATTTTACTGTATTATAATTTGAATACAAACTTAAAATTATTAGTTTAATGTAATTATTTGTTTAATAATATTTCAATATGTTATAATATTTAAAGAGAGAGAAATATAAAGCCAAGGAAAAAAAACCTCCGTCGAGTTCTGTCGAGAGAGAGAAATATTTTATAGATTATTTTCTGTTTAATTTTCTGAAAGTTTGAAGTAACAATAAAAAATAATGTTAATGTTATTGTTGTATGTTAGTTAATGTTATTGAATTAATAATTATCTGTGTCAAATTCATTTTGTTTTTTCTTAAAATTGGATGTTAAATTTTACAGGATTACAACTAAATTATTTCAATGAAGATATTTAAATTAAAGTTTAACAGTTTTATGTAATTTACATGTTATTATATAACCATTCTTAACATACTACAGATTGATAACATTTTTCTTTAATAATTTTACTAGTAAATAATCAACATCCAATGAATTTAAAATAAAAAAGAATTTTATAGCTCTTAACTAATTTGGAATGCAATGTAATCTGAGAATAACAAAACTCTAGATATATTAAATTAATATAAATTTTAAAAACTGATAAACAGAAACTATTAAAAATTTTGATTTTTCTTTATATTTCTCTTTAGTTTATACTGGATCAATATCAGTTTAATATTGACTCAGCCTTTTGACTACCTACACACAAATATCCTTTTAATTCTTTTCTATTAGATTTTTATATAATTTTTATGTTAAAACTCATTTATCATCATTCTTCTAATATATAATTTTATTAATCACAACATTCTGGATATTTTGAATATCCTAAATGAGATAAATTATAATATTAATTTGAGACATTGTAGTTTAGGTTCAATAATCAAAAGAAATAGACTTGATTTTCTCCTGATAAATTTCCTTTATTTAAGCTTTATGAATCAAATGTTTTGCAATTTAAATTTTTATTTTATTTTTATAATTTTATGTTAATTTTGATTTTATACTTATTATTTTCCAAACAACATAAACAGGAAACTGATACACTGCCTGAACAATATATAAGAGAGACACTTTAGCACTTAGGCAGGGTCAAGAAAAACACAACAAAAATCATCATTTAAAAAGCAGTAGCACTTTTGATTTTTTAATATAAAATTCTCTTCAGTTATACATAAAAGATAGAACACCTAATAAATACAGTTTATCGAACGCAAAGTCGAATACATCAAATTATTTTAAAAACATTGTTATGGCAACAGTACAAGCTAATCATTTATAACATTACAAATAACTTACAGACTCAACATTATTTATATAGAAAAATGTTTAAGTAACAAACAAACAAATTCTAACATACAGTATTAAAAATATTCAGTAAACTAAATAATTAAAATTATAAGCATTTTAATCCTGGGAGAATTAACTTCTAAATCCATGGTTTTTATCATTCATACACCACTTCCAGGCATTACTGACACTCGTCGGATCTACTTTATTACCCGGTGGTATGACGTCATTGCGTTTATCGTAGATGGTGACGGCTTTCGCTATTCTGCCTCTCCTAGGATCATCTTCCTTCCAGATCAATTTTGCATCTTCCCAATCTATTCGTAGATCAGTTATACAGTTATTAGCAGGCCCTTATAACTGATCTACGAATAGATTGGTAAGATGCAAATTTGATCTGGAAGAAAGATGATCCTAGGAGAGGCAGAATAGCGGAAGCCATCACCATCTACAATAAACGCAATGATGTCATACCACCGGGTAATAAAGTAGATCCGACGAGTGTCAGTAATGCCTGGAAGTGGTGTATGATCCCTAATAGAAAAAAGTACGAATCGACTATTCTTGCAAATTTCCCTTGGGATTTTGGCGAGGGACAGAAAAATTCTCAAGGTGTTTTTGTTGGTGGACTGAAGTTTCCTATGGAGTAAAGAATACATGGAGTTTTTTTTCTATTTTAAAATCTATTTTAAACGTTTTCTTTAAAGTTAAACGTGAAAGAAATAATAAAACGTCTTTTGGAAAAAGCGTTTTCTTTTTAAACATCGAATAAGTTCGCGAATAGGAATTAGCATTAAAGATGGCGGAATTTTGCGATTTTTTTTTATTTTTAAATGCTTTTTTCGACAAATTTTCGCACATATTAAGCCAGTATAAAATAGTTTTTAAAAAATTAACCGTAAAGGCTTCTGACGTGAAAAATTCTTACGCAGTGAATGGTCATTAAAGATTATATGCACGCTTTATATTAATGGATATACAAACAGTACATTATGTAGGTTATATCAGGCAGGTCTATGCGGATCGGTATCTGTCCGTATAAAAGCTGCTTTTGGCTTCTTTCCTTTCCTATTTATATATATATATAGAAGCTCACTGAATCCCACAATGGATCGCTAGCTGCTTCGGCATAATTCGACTCCCGCCTTACGGGATAAATGCAGCACAAGTATTCACGGGAATATGGATATCAATAGCGAAGTTCTTCTAACTTGTTGGCAGTAGGACACTGACGACCTGCCATTTATCAAACATGTTATGGCAAGCAGCTTACATTTACGTGAGTAGGAAGAGAGAGAAAGGGGAGTAGGGGAGATAGTTTTTTCCTTCATAACAGTTTGGCACGGTCCATTTTCCTTCAATGACCGAACCATTCTTCTAATCCTGAATTGCAAGGGAATGATGAGGAGAAGTTTAGGGAAGGGGGAGAGGGAAAAATGTATTCAGTGAGAATTTCTGTTATGGTGGGTTACCCGTCTCCTTCATCTTTCCGGCATAGTTCCAGTTTCATTATCATAAATCCTATAGAGATATTAGCGATGCTGAATTGATGTTTCGGGTGAACAAGAATCTCATCAAATTTTTCTCAGTCTGTTATAAATTACGTTTGTTGCAAATGTGCATTATAAAAGATTACACCAAATTTAAAGTACAAGATTGGTATTATAGTTGCATAAATAACAAATGCCTGGCGGGTCGTTTCCTTGAAAAAATAAATCGTTTTTAATCCTTAAAAAGTTGACAAATTTTAGAAGCAAAATTTCACAGCCATGCGATACTTCAAAGCAAGAAAATCTGCAACCAAAAATTGCCATTTAAGAAAATTTTTAAACTCATGCTATGCGGTGATCCAATAGGATTATGAGGATTGATTTTTTTTTTTATTCTACCGTTGTTTCTATTTTCCTTCAGGAAAGAATGTTGGAACAGACCGAATTGATTTCCTTTACAATCGAATCATTTTGTAGCTATTTAAGCCATGAATAATTCATAGCGCTTTCGATAACCAGAGAATCGATCCCCCCTTAAAACGATTCATTGAAAACATGTATTATTGATCGAATTATCTCAATAAGTCAATCGAGTAGTCGATACTTCGGTTGTTTGACTTAGTTATAATACCTTAATGGCGTAATCAATATTAACGTAGTCAAATAAGATCGAATGCCGAATCTTCCGCTAAGTGTTCCATTTATGGAATCTCGCCTTCTTGACTAGAATTTGCATAAAATATCAATTTACTTCCAAATTCTTTTGCCTTATTCCTAGGCATATATATTTTTTATTTTTATTATTATTCGCGATTATTAATATAAATTAAAATTCCGATAAAAAGAAACTTTTTGGCATATTTTAAAACTAACTAGTATCCTATTAATTTCCACGTATTATTATCCCATTTTTAAATCTTAATGGATCGTCCAACAAATTATCTTTTTTGTTATATTTTATAACTTTACTTATTTTATATCCTTATGGAAATTTTATACTTATCGTAAAATTAAGTAGAAAAGTTTGACACATAAAACTTTTCTATTAAATAATAATCAATAATTGGTTAATTGTTAAGAAAAAATCTGATTAATTAGTAATTTAATCGGAAAATGTATTCACGAACGTTAAACGATCTAAAATCCGTAACGTCTCGAATCCGTAATTTATGTAGATTAGAGGATTGATTAGAATGCAGTTATTTATCGCGTTAATTGCATTCATCAATACACAAACTGTATATGTTTATACTGTTTTTTGATAAAAGATTGTTAAATAAATCCATGCTCTATTAAAACAAACAAACAACAAAAAAAGATAGAAGTTGCTAAGAGATTAATATCTCATGTTACCTGTAGAATAGGAAGTTTTACACACTACTGTGGTTTTAAACATACTTTATTTCTTTGTTTTTTTCCTTTTTATAAGAGTTTCATGAGATTTAGCAGGAAAGTGGGTGAGAATTACCAGAGGGATAAAGTCTGGAGACTGTCTTTCCAAGATAAGATTAGATCTCTCTTGGATTTGTTGACATACAGTTCTCTTACTTTACTCACTTATTTTTGCTGGGATATTTACACACTTTCAAAAGAATTTCACATCCCTTTTATCTTAAGATCAACAAATATTTGCTATTATATAGCATAATCTAGTTTTAAGAACTTTAATTAAAAAGTTTTGTTAATTAAAAATTAAAGAACGATAAGTTGGAATTTTCCATTTAATGGTTTTTTTATTATTTTTGTTTTTAGAAAAATTATGGATTACTTCATATTTTCATCAAAAAATTTTCCATTGATAATTAATCATTTTTCTGGAGTTTATTAACAACTACTTGTAAACTTTCGGTCCGGAGAATTAACTTAAAAACTGCAAAAAAAAAAACAATAAATTAAAAACATCCGACCATACTTTGGTAAACAAAGGTGCTTAATTAATTTAAGAAAAGGGTGTTTTTTTGTAATATATATAGTTCGAAGTATTTAACTCGAGGGATTAGTGCATTTATTACTGTACACAAAAATTCAGAATCTTCAACATGATGCATTTCGATTCAGATTTGCAGTTTGTTCATCAAATGTACCTATTTGTATCTAGGGGGAAAAAAAGATGTAAAAAAGGTTGAGAACGTCTTGTTTTTTTAAAAAAAAGAACACTTTGTTCTCGTCTAATAATGATACAATCGCTGTAATGTCTTTTTTGTGACGTCATTATCTTCAAAAAGTACTTAAAGGGTTTTTTCTGTTCTTTTTCCTCCCTTTATTTCGTCCACTCTGATAAGTTTATCCATTGTATAGACTAAGGATGATTTTTAAATTTATATTTTCATGATTTTGTCATTTTAGATTAAAGCAAGTCTAATATTCTTCTTTTTTAAAAAAATTTTGCAAAATTTTATATCGGTTTAATGATCTAAAATACTTAAAATTTTCTCAGATTACACGCGAGTAAAATATCTCTAACAGCATAACATAGATGAAATTATTAGATAGTACGTGTTAGAACATTAAAATAACTATTTATATCGTTAGCATAAGATACGAACATGAATTTCTTCCATTGTTAATGTTTTATATATGTATATAGTAGTAAGTTTGGTAAGAAAACAGTTTCATAATTCTGGAGATTAGTAGTAACAATAGAACTGAATAGGAATGATTGAATAAGTTCTATAGAGGACATCTTACACTTCGCACTTAACCATTAAGAAGGTAATTCAGGACATTCTCTTACTTTCCAGGTTCCGTTAAATCATAACTAACTTCCGATTTGCTTCCAACTTGTCTGCTACTCCGGAAGCCATAGTCGTTGAGCCGACAAGGACTGAAAGACAATGTCCCATAAGTGCTTTTAATCTTTTCGAAGGAGCTTACCTGAGAGAATTTTTGATACTTATCATAATATTAAATTAGAAAAAAGAAGAAAAATATCTTTACTTAAATAATAAAGAAGATCTCCATTATAAAATCATTTTGCTATTAAGCGCGGAAGAAAAAATATATATAGATTTAGAATTTTATCATTAAATAGTTAATAGAAACAACAAAACAAATTAGATCATCAAGAACTATACCCTTATTATTTGGTGCTAAACTTTATTATCTCCGACTGTAGATCGATAAGACAAAGTAATTGCCATCATTTACCCCTACGCACTCTGTAGATAACATCATCTAACTAACCCCATAGCTATTAAGCTAAGATATAGAGTGGAGAGAATTTATTTTCTCACCTCAAAGTGAATTATCGACGTCGGTAAAAGTCTAATTAAAGTTAATAGGAAAACAAAAACTTCTAAACATTCTCCTTATCCCCCCTTTAAAAACATTAACTTGAACTATATGACTTAAATGTTTAAAGACATATTTAGATATATCATCTTACGTATATTGATTGAAATCTCTAGAGGTTGAGATTTATTATCCGTTTATAGGATAATCGAGTTAAGATGAAGAGATGCGATCACGTTTAAAGTAGTAGTCTACATATATAATTCTTTACGGTAATTTTCTTCGCGCTCTTTAATATCTCAGGTCAGATTTAGGTTAAGAAGGGCTTAAATAATAAATCTCGAATATATGCAAACGTTATGCAAATATATTAGCAAAGGATAATTTAAATTTTATTCTGGTTCTTACGGCGGCTCTGAACAGAAGTTTAGAAAGTTTGTATCGACTTTTTAATTTATACAGTCGTTTATTTTACTGTAAGCATTAGCATTTGCTAGTAATTATTATTCATGAAACTTTTTTTACAATTCATTCGTATTTCTTACGCGTATCTCTCTAAAGCTTAAAATATTTATTGATCTTATCACTAACGGTTATTTCACGTATTAAAAAAAATTCTCTATTAAACACATACACTTTCAAGTCTAATTATTACCGATTGTTCTGCTTTATAAACGGCACACTTTTATTAAACTACATTTAAAATTCAGGAAGGGTAGAGAGAGATATTTATTGCTTAATATCTCGTTCAAAAAGTCGCCGAACGAACTGAAATATAAATGATCCTTTTAAGTTAAACGGACATCAAATTATCGGTATCTACAGAATATTATAAAGAATGCGACAATAAAAAGCATTAGATACACTTTTTCTAATTAAAAAAAAAAAAAAAAATGGATGGCGAAAGTGAAGTTTATAGCCTGGAACAGCCCGACTTATCATTTAGTACCTGATTGAAAAATGGCTACTAGATATGGCGTCCAGGTTCCGCTCTGTTGATCACACAAGCTCCCTCTGGTGTCTGATATGAAAGTCGTTTCCGTGCCGTAGGGACGATTCTACGATATCTACACCAACACCAAAAGAAATGCCCCTTTTTCGCATTTTTTTCTCTCTCTCTCTCTCGCTCTCTTCTCTTCTCCTCCAAAAGTACCAACAGAGTTAAATTAGTTTGCGTTTATTTGAGTAGACATGTTTGGATTTAATAAGGCGTGCAAGATTTTATGTCGGGCATTTTCCGTCTAAAATGTTATACCGATACTAACACTATGAATCTTGTTCTCTCCACGAGGATTAAAAATTTATAAACATTTCGAAAAGTAAAATTTAAAGCAAATTTTTTTTTTATTTTCTCAATGTTTTATAAATTCTTATATTGAAAAATCATAGTCCACATTTTTTCTATTTATTTATTTTTATTGTACTTATTAATTTGTATATAAATACAAATATTTATATTATAATTCTATTTATTATAAATTTAATAAATCATAGATAGTCCTCAACTTATGATGATTTCGGCTTACAATGCCAATATAATCAATGAATTCTGTAATTGATCAATGCAATTCAATGAGTTCAAGTCTGAGATTCAATGATGTAATATATAAAGTGTCATTTTTTTGTCTGGTTCTTGTAGTTTTATATTGTTTATGCTTATTAAGATAATATATAATGTTCTAGTAAAATTTATTTGTGAAGAATCTATAAATTTTGGGCATTTCTGACTTCCAATCTAATCTATGACAGCAGTATTCAAACTGAATACTATTGTAAATCAAGGACTATCGGACTATTTAATTAAATTTATTCTCTAAAATAGAAACATGTTTGGAGAATAAAAAGCATAAATTTACTTATAATTATATCTGAAGATAATATAATAAGTAGGGAGTATTTTTTATATTATCAACTTATTTTAATTTTGTCAAAAAATAAAATTGGATAATTTCACCTAAGGTTTCTAATTCAGCAGAAATATTTTGTTAAGAATAGTCTCAATATTAATAAAGAAATTTAGAATCTCAACTTTTTCTGCATTTCCTTCAATATTTATTCATCACTGAATAATTCACTGAGAACATAATTTTTTTATATTAGATATGTCTTTAAGAGATTTTTTGATTGTTGGTCAGCAAAATATCTTTGCAACTGTAACATATAATTGGCTGATATTCTTGGTTATATGGAAGCATCCAAAACTACAAAATAATTTTTAATCAAAATATTTTTTAATCCCCTTCCTCCTCTTCAACATTTTTATATAAACTAAGCTTGATCTCCTGACTGTAATGACACAAATTTGATAATTCTTCTCCTTCTAATTACAAATTTTCTTTCAATTTTACATAAATATAAAAAATATTATATAAAATAATAGGCAACAGGAATTATTTTACATTGTTTGTTAATTACAAAAACAGGTAGTCTTCAACTTTCAATGAGGTTTGATTAATTCCCTGCTGTCATAAGTCAGACTGGTCAAAAATCAAAAATGACCAAAATTTTTGGGTCATTTACTAGGATACTATGCATGATCTTAATAAACATAAAGAATACAAAACTACAAAAAACCAAACATAAAAAAGGACTCTTTCCATATATCAGACCATTTTATCAGGAACTCAAAACCATTGAATTGCATTTACCAAACAGAAACACAAGCATATCACAATCATAAGTACAAACAGTCATAAGTTGAGTACTACTAGCACTGTACTTTTAAAATTCCAAATAAATCTTCAAACAACTGGATATAAATGTTTTAGAATGAGATGTCTTAAATTTTATTACAACTTTATTTTCATATATGTTACATGTCAGCCTATATTTTGAACAATTAAGCATCAACATTTTATATTTTATAAAAAAACATTTAATCATAGAAATGTAGAACTAATCATTTATATGCCATGGTGTAATAATTTTTATGATTCCTTCTCTCCTCTGTCATTATCATTAGAAATTTATTTCTCACTCCCTTCCCTAAAAGCAAGATATAATTTATAGATGCTCCCTATAATAGGGAGCATCTATAATCTTTGTAGATCATGCAATAGGGAACCTATTGCATTCTACAAAATGTTTATATGTGATTATGCATTTTTTAGATGTTAGATATAATTTCGTATCCTTGTATTTTATAATATAAAATGTAATACATAAAGAAAGAGAAGTCTGTAGTCTGTCAGTTTTGTATCAAATAAATTGATATAACAAACTAACTAAGAGATTGAATACAACAATTGGAAATAACTAAATTAATTGTTACAGTAATATTCAGAAATAAAACTACAATTCTTTTAATCATTTTAAATTTGAGATAGAGTGATTATTTCTCTTATTAAATACCAGTAATCAGTAATGATTTCATTACAGAAATTATTCTATGTATCTTATCCAACTTATTCTGTTTGAATAAAGTAGATAGTAAAGGTTGAGTATTGAACTATTTTATTTTATTTTCTAAGGCATTTTTATGCAATAAATCTAAAATAAAGTTGAAATTTTCCTAACACTAATAACTTTTCAATAACTTTTATTTTTCAAATGTATTCAAATATATTAATGAAGGCATTTAAAATATTGAGAATTATAACTACAACTTCTAGAAATTTAGCATTAAATTGACCAGGATTTATTATATTTCTAATTTGCCTATAAACAGTTTTTGTTTTGTTAAAAAGTTTTATCCTATAGACAATCCAAATTCAGCTCTATCAGATTCTAAAATATCTTTTGTCATAAACCAAACAGTTATCATAAAGTTGAATTTCACAATTCTGTATAAGTAATTTAAAATTAATATTAATTATCTGAAACATACACATGCAAAGAATCTTTGCTCATAATAGTTTTTATTTTTGATAACATTTGGAATTATTATAGTTTGAATTTAAAAGTTTTTTGAAGATTGTAGTTTAGATTTCTAAAAATTTACATAAAGGGTAGTCTATTGACTAATTTTCAATTATTATTCATTCTAAATTTCATGTTCATCACATAAATGTTAACAACTCTCACACAGATAATATGATGCTCATAATTAATAACTTATCATAACCTACAGTAAGTTATTAATTATGTGCATTATATATACTTCATATTCATTGTATATTATTATTATGTCACCTTTTGATACTGAATAGGTAAACAGTTTTTAAGAATTCTTATTTATTGTATACTTTATTTTCTTAAAATTACAAATCACAGACTTAATACTCTCTTATTTAATATTAATTAATCGATTTTATTATGGAAATTCAATTCAAATCCTATTCAATAACAATAAATTTGAAAAACCAAAATGAAAGAATTAAAATTAAAAAAAAAAAAAAAAAGGATCAAATACAGTTGCATAAAATGTTCCATTTGTTAAATGGTCAAATTATTTAAAAAAAATGGAAAAAATCCTTGTTAAAATCGTAATATTTACCATTTTGTATGATTTAATCAATATATCGTCTTTGCTTATTCACACACAACCGGATGTTGATTACTAAACTAAAAAATGGCTTCTAATCAAGTTCCGGATTACGTCATAATAAAGAAATTTCAAAACTACTGGTTTTCTTCAGTTATTAATTTAATTATAATTTTAATAAAATTCTGGTAATAAGTAGTAATTTGTTTATGTTTATTATAATGTTTCGTGAAGTTTCAATTTGCAATTTAATAATATCAATCAAATAATCAATTAAAGTACGAAACAGATTTTCAAATTTGTCATTTAATTATATCAATAAAATTTAAAAAATAAAAATCATAGATGATAATTTATTATTTTATATTTCATATTTCTTATTAAAAAATTGAAATAAAATCATTAAAGTTATCTCATTTTAAGATCCGTCGTTACAAATTCCAGCTCCCGAGATGTGTAAAGGGCACGTGATTCAGATTTGAATGTCAGCCTGTTGTGAATGTTTGAAGAAATGTTTGCCCCACGTCCTAGTTATAGCAAATTGAAGACCAATCTAAGGTTGTGCATTAATCGCCTAAAATTACTTGAGAAGAAGAAAACCGAGTTGTCTCTGAAAGCGCGAAAAGAGATCGCCGATTATATTTCTAATGGGAAGTATGAACGGGCGAGAATCAGAGTTGAACACATTATCAGAGAGGATTACTTGGTGGAAGCTATGGAAATGGTCGAAATGTTCTGTGATCTGTTATTAGCCAGATTTGGACTTATTGAGCAAATGAAGTAAGTTGAGAAAAAGCTAGCAAATATTTTTTTTTTTTTATAGTTATATAAACGCTTGTCGTCCAAACGTTGTCCATGAGTTCAGCAACCTGATGAATAAGCGTATCAATTGTCTTTTAACATCATTGTTCTCATCTTTGCTTTGTTTTTATTATGCTATGAACAATTTCAAGTCAAATTTTAGAATATGTGTAAATTTATTGATGATTTAGTTTGGCCAAATGGAAATTAAAATTTGTAAAGAACAGTGAATCATCAGGAAAAACTTGTTTACCTACCCTGGAGTAAGATTGCATACATTGCAAAGCAGTATTTGATCTGATGTGCTGCAAAAAGCATTATAAAAAAGCTAGCTATTCATCAGTTGCAAGCATATAGCAGTATAGTGCCCAGTTATATTGTGATACGTATTACAGAAGTCATGTAGCTGTTAATAACTGTCATTAAGATATAAAATTTAATGAATAGGAAAAAAAGAAAGATTGTACAGTAGTCTGTGTTTTATTTCTTAATGACAGTTATTAACATCTGAATGACTTATGCAATAGGTATTAAAATTAATCATAGAATGTTTTATTTTCCATTATTATAAATTTTAACAATATTCTTTCTACATATCAGATTATTACCAAATATAGATCAAAAACAAACACTTAAAAATATATATTAAAATAGTTTAGAAAAATAATGACTGAAGCAAGAATGTTTAAAATACAGCTGATCATATAATTGCTTTATTTAAACAATTAGGCCTATTATTAAATTTGATCAGAAAGCCTAAACATATTACATTAAAAGAAACTTCGCTAATGAAAGATCAATAAAATCAATCTTTATTAGCAAGGTTAAATTTTATCCACAACTTGTCAAATCAGTTATTTTTGATTTATAAATGTGTGCAATTCTAAATTTGATATAATCCAGATAAATATAATCCAATATTGATATTTGAATATTAACAAAAGTGTTTATATATAAAAATGATTTTTTCTTTCAATTTGAATCATTCAGATTCATATTCTATGTGTTATTCGACGTTTCTTAGTTATTATCTTATCTTAAAAACACAGTACTATATTTAAAATTTTTTTCAGTTGTGGTATAATCTGTGTCAAAGTCCTTATTTTAATCAATTATTATTATAGTTTTTGCATATCTAATAATCTGCAAGTTTTTTATTATTCAAAAATATGTTAGCTTTCAAGTGTCTTATATACAGAATTTAAACAATGAGAATAAAATTAAATGGGATCATAATACTCTTTCAAAAAGTATATTCTCTTATTTTGAATCCATCACTAATTAACTAATTATTTTATATTTATATATAATAATAAAAATATTTTGTTGAACAGTCTTATATTTAGACTGTTAGATTTCTAAATATGTTTTCAATGATTAACTTCATGGGAATAAAAATGTACTAATACAAGATAGAATGAATTAGATTTTAAAAAATTTAAGTAAATATTTATTTATTTATTTATTTACTTACTTACAATTGTACAAGCATACAAAGTAACCCCTCAAGTTGAGTACAAGAATATAGTAATATTAAAAAACAACTTATGTGCCCAAAATTTGAATTATGAAGTTTATATATTAAATAAGTGGATAATTTCTTCAATAGCTATTATATTTCTTTAAGTGAGATCACAATGAACATAAAAAAGTCAAAAAAAAAACTTCCTTAAAATACAGTATTTTTGAATAGAAAAATATTTATTATGCACTTAATGTAATATAGCATAATTTGCCATAACATATACTATCTTTCCTAGTTACACAAAAGTTTATTTAATAATAAATTTAAAAACAAAAACCTTAATTTATAGTTTATTTATTTGAATGTTAAATTTTATTTTCTTGATCATTACACAAAAACATGTAATTTAAATTAATGTTTGACTGTATATTCTTTATTGAACAGAAAATGCACATTTCAGTCTGAATATACATTTATTATTAAAATCATGTATCTTTAGTTTTCAATGCATTTATGTTTCTTTTACATTGTTTGAATTTTTATACATTATGACCTTTTATGCCACTTTTTAATAAATTTTAAATTGTAAGAACACATGCTCTACTTATGTTCTTTATAAGTTAGAGTGTAAATGCTGATGATGGTCTGGCTGATAGACCAAAAGTACTTTGTTATTTTGAAATACGTTTTGAAGTCACTACTGCTGTTAGTGCTCTATATTGATTATTGATACCTTTTATATCTACCTTTTGAATCCATTGTTGTTTCTTGTTATTTATATATAATATTTTTACATTTATATTTATATGAAACAGTTTAATCCAATGATATTTTTTTTCTGATTTTTTGAAATTACTATATCAATAAATTCCAAAAAACTAAACTTTTTTATTCTATTTATTCTAAAATCAGAAGCATGCAAGTAAGCAATTTATTTTTATCCTGAGACATAATTTATGTATTGGTTTATGGATACTTAGTATATATCATTCTGATATATATGCAGGGCTGGGTGTCGGTAGGAAAATGTGCCGATACAGACACCTACATTTTTTTTTTTGCCGACACCGACACCTCTGATAGTAAACACACACAAATGATTTATTAGAACTCATAATATTAATTTATGCATTGGTTTATGGATACTTAGTATATATCATTGTGATATATGCAGGGCTGGGTGTCGGCAGGAAAATGTGCCGATACAGACACCTACATTTTTTTTTTTGCTGACACCGACACCTCTGATAGTAAACACACACAAATGATTTATTAGAACACATTTTTATTCAATATATTTTACTGAAAAAATTATTTATTCACCAAAAAAGAAAATAATTATTTAATACATTTTTTAAATTTAAAACTAATAAATTATGAGCAATGAGAAAGTTATTACCGACACCGACCCCTGGATATATCTATAACATAGGATCCACCCCTGGATATATGCTATACTCTCAACCTAGGTATTCTAAAAACTGCTGTGTTATGAAAAAATTTTGTTTTATATATTTACTTCCAAATGTTTTGCCAAAAATCTTTTTATAATCAAAGGAATGCCATGATTTTGAAAAGAATGAGAACCATTATTGCTACAGATTAATTCTCTTTTGGAGAATTAATCTATTCTAAACAATGAGAGAGAGAATTAATTCTATAATTCTCTCTCTCTTTATTTTTAACATAAGTAAACATTGATGAGAACATTTTTTTTACCAAAATTATTAAACATAGCTTTGTTTTCCATACAATATATAAAAGCTATAGCTTTAATGTTAATTTTCTTTTTGTCAATCATAATGTGATCAAAAATGATTATATATATTAATTTAATAATTATTTGTTAAACATTGTTTACGATTAAATAAAAAATATTTAAAGAGAAAATGAAATGGTATAGATCATTTTTAAATACTATATCTTTATTCTAGAAAAATTTTCTTCTATAATTATTTAAACCTTTAAGCAGGATAATTTGCACAATTCTATATATAAAATAAGTACATCTTTTGATTGTCATAAATTTTCAACCATGTATTCAGAACTTAAGCAATTTAATTCCATAAAAAATGCATGTTACAAATTGCATTTTAATCAAATTTGTAATAATGGTATCAATATCTTCAAAATCAACAGAATATTCAACCAATATATTAACCTATGTCATATATTTGATATTAACATTATGTTATAGAACAGGGCTGTCTAATAGGTGGCCCGCCAAGCCATTTTATGCGGCCCAAGAGGCTTTCACAATTTGTAATATAATATTACTTTTTAATATTCTTTCACTTCTATTTATTATTTTGTTTTGAGAGATTAATAAAAAGAATCTTAAAATTGAATTATATTAATTAATTAATTTTTCTTAATTATTAGTAATTATTTAATGATCAACACTATCAATGACGCATCTTTTATAAGACTTTCAATCATGTTAATTTTAGTTTTAGCTATTTCAGTTTAAAGTGTGACTGTATATTAGTTATTTTTTGGTTTATAAAACACACATTTCAGTGATTTGTGACCGTTGTTGAGAGATTGTGTTTTAATTTTATTTTACTGTTTACTGTAATTTAATTTTGTTTTTATTTTACTATGAGCTCGTTGCATTTGTGAAATGAGTGAAAATTGTGTATATTAGTAGAGGTGGGAAAATAACTTTTTGATAACAAATCACATGGGTTAATTGCTTGGTTTAACGAGTGTTTTCCTAACTTTTGTGATTTTGGTCGGAAAGTAATATCAACTTTTGGTAGTACTTATGTGTATATTAGTAGAGGTGAGAAAATGACATTTTGATAACAAATCACATGGGTTAATTGCTTGGTTTAACAAGTGTTTTCCTAACTTTTGTGATTTTGGTCGGAAAGTAATATCAACTTTTGGTAGTACTTATTTGTGTGAAAGTGCATTTTCTAACACGAAAATTGTTAAGAATCAATTCGGAACCTGCCTTGGAGATTCTTATTTTATATATTCTGTGGATAACTAAACAGGAATGGATGTAAATATCCAGCCCTTGTAAATGCTGCTGCCAGCCCTCATTTATCACATTAAATAGGTACATACAGATCATTTTTATGTTTTTAACTGTTTATATTTTATAACTTTTTGTTAACATTTTTATTAGCAATATGGTAAATATAATTTTGTAATAAGGTTTGTTAATCTGGAAATAAAATTGGTTTCATAAAGTGTTATATTTATGTGTTCTGTTTGTTGAGACAATACCATATCGAGTATCAAAGCCCTTCCTCCTTTTTTGTAACTGCGGCCCTCCATATCTCTAGTAAACACAGCTATGGCCCTCGGGTTATATCGAGTATCAAAGCCCTTCTTCCTTTTTGTAACTGCGGCCCTCCATATCTTTAGTAAACACAGCTATGGCCCTCGGGTTCATTATAATTGGACAGCCCTGTTATAGAACTATATTCACGAATATATCTAACCTATGGGCATATAGCTCAATATGTTGATTGAACATTGGGTCAGCTGTAAAAAAAATTCTTAAACACATTATCATCATCATTTAATGGTCATTCATAATACAGAAAAACCTGTGCTAGGTGACCAGCTTTTGATAGCTGAGATTGTGGCCACCAGACACAGTTAGCTACAAATTTCTTTATTAAACACCAAAGTTTAAAATACAAAGTTTATGAACACAGTTTAATATTGTCAATTAACTATAAGGAAAGAAATCACTAAATGTCTGTTTTTGGGATTTTTTTCAGTTTAGAATGCTCAGCTGATAGAAGATCTAGAGCTCATGTGGCATTTCTGATCAAAACACAATTTGCTGGCCACTTAGTAGATGTTACAATGTGCTGACAACACAGTTTAATATTGTCAATTAACTATAAGGAAAGAAATCACTAAATGTCTGTTTTTGGGATTTTTTTCAGTTTAGAATGCTCAGCTGATAGAAGATCTAGAGCTCATGTGGCATTTCTGATCAAAACACAATTTGCTGGCCACTTAGTAGATGTTACAATGTGCTGAAATTAAATATCATACACAGTGTGCTGAAATTAAATATCATTAGCCATGGTCAGGGAACACAGATGGCCATTTTACACAGTTTAAAAATCTTGCAATATACTTAGGTAGATATTAAGGTGGCCATGGCTTTCAGATTGGCCACCTAGCTCAGGTGGCCATCAGCACAGGTTTTCCTGTATATATTTTTTATGGAATTGTATGCAGCTTGAGTTCTGAATACAGATAGTCCTTGAGTTATGAATGTGATATCATCAATAAATTCTATTATAATGCAATTCACATGGGGTCAATTCCATGATCCAAAGGTCTGATATACAGAAAACATCCTTTTTGTCAGGTTCTTCTATTTTTGTGTTTATTAAGTTTATTATGATATAGTGAAGTGTAATAATAAATATTGGTAGTGGACAATCCATAAATTTTAAGGATTTTTGGCATCCTGTTTTGAACTTATGACTGAGGATTCAAAATTCCTGGAAATGAATCTGTCATCAGTTGAATACTACTTGTATATGATTGAGTCCATAAATTTTAAGTATTTTTGGCATCCTGTTTTGAACTTATGACTACAGGATTCAAAATTCCTGGAAATGAATCTGTCATCAGTTGAATACTACTTGTATATGATTGATAACTGACAACAGCCAAAGAATTGTTAGTTTATAGAACTGTCTAAACCAGAAGTTCTCAATCTTTTTTATTCCATGTACCTCTTGATTAGATATGTCAGTTATGAGTATGCCCAAAAAAACACATACTTATCTGTACTGTCCTTTTAAGGCATCAAGTGAGGTAAAGAAAAACATATGAATATAAATATATCATCCGTATTATAAATTATCTTAAAAATTATTATAACAATTAGAATAAGATAAACTGCTTAAATAACTAATAAAACGTCTTTTATTTCAATTAAAAGATATTCTGCCATTACTTATTTTCTTTTTGAGTACCTCTTAACAACCTCTCATATACCCCAGGTTGGGAATTGCCGATCCTGCTTAAAAGCTTATAAGGATTATATTATTTTAAATATTTTTTAATTCTTTAAAGAACATTAGCTAAAAAATTTCTTTTCAGGTTAATGGATGAAGGATTATCAGAACCTATTTCAAGTATTTTATGGGCTGCACCTCGCCTTCAAACTGACATTCCAGAAATGAAAGTAATTTCTGATCAGTTAACAATAAAATATGGTAAACAGTATACTCAGTGTGTTTTGATCAACACGGGGGAGACAGTCAATAAAAAATTAATGCAGAAACTTGGTGTAGCAGCTCCGTCCAAATTATTAGTTGAAAAATATATGATAGGTATGATTCTTTGTGATATTATTATTAACTTTGGGCTGAATCATTAACTTATTCTTATCTTCAGAAATTTCCAAGAGCCATAATGTACCATATGATCCAGATCCAGATGTGATGAGGGATGATGCTATTCCAGCAGTAGATTTTTTAATTGATGTTGAATCAAATGATAAACCATATCCTCCTCCACCTAATGGAAGTAATTTTGGAGCAGGAGGATTTATTTATCCATCAGTAACCACTAATCAATCATTTAATTATCCTAACATGCAACAAAATTTTGTAAGTGTAATTTAAATATGATATTTTCTTTTAAATTTATGAAGTAAACTGTAACCAAATTTCTTATAGGACAACTCATTAGGACCACCACCTTATTCTTCAACATTACCATCAGGTCATACTACTAAATCTAGTATTGTTCCACCACCTGATCCTCCATATCCTTTTGTGCCACCAACAAATACAGAAGAAGAAAAATCTGAGCATTTGGAAGTAAAAAATCCTAACTGGGATAAGTATCAACAATTGCCAAATGTACCAAGTGCACCATCTCAAGAAGACACAGTAGATTTTGATGCGCTGACTAGGAGATTTGAAGAATTAAAAAGACGTCCAATATAAAGTATGGTAATCTGCATGAAATATAAAAATAGCATGCCAGATAAAAAATTATGACAATAAGACTTTTAGGTTATAAATCCTGCAAATAAATTCTAAATTTGCTTGTAAATATACTAATAAAATAAACGATTACTTACTTTTCCCAAGAAATCAAAATATGCAAGAGAAATTATTTTATTATATAAAAAAAAGATTGTATAAAACCAAAAATTTCAAAGCTGATGATTTATTTTGCATATAAAATACAAATGCAATGGTCTGACGATGTGATAAAATTATTTATGAACTTCACTATCTCCGAATGAATTTTATATATACCATAAATATTTTAAATTAAAAAACTTCATGAATGTATTTTTTGCAAATGTATAGAAATGTTTGTTTGTAAATTTATATTTTATGCTTAATAATTTGCAATTGTCTTATTATCTTTCTAAATCAGTGGCTGTAGATTAACAAAATTATGTATATTTTTAAGAATAAAATTTAAATAATGTAGGAGTGAAATAATTTATATGGTTTATTTATTCTAAAATTACAAGATTTTTGACAATATAAGAATGTATTTTAATTTGTTTATTGAAGAAGTGAAGCATCTATTTCACGTAAGATATCTTCCTTTTCCCTTAAAGGCAGATAATATAGGAGTGAAATAATTTATGTGGTTTATTTATTCTAAAATTACAAAATTTTTGACAATATAAGAATGTATTTTATTTTTACAACTTTTAATTTGTTTATTGAAGAAGTGAAGCATCTATTTCACGTAAGATATCTTCCTTTTCCTTAAAATACTGCCGATACCATTCCACATGTTCTTTCTTCCTTTCGACTGTTATATATGGATTTTTTGATAATCCGACAATGACAAGTTCCATAAAATGTCTGATTGGACCCTTCTTAGGAAATCCCTCTAAAAGATAATCCAAGAAAACATGTTCATGAAATCCCACTTTCTTTTCTTCTTCCAGTCCTATCAAAATTTTATATTTTTTCAATTAATCTAATATAAAACAATATAAATCAATTTTAATCAAGTATTTCTAAAAGTAATTATTAAAATTAAATTTTATTTTATTCTGAATGAATCAATTAGTCCATCCAAACATCTATAAAAGAAATGGAAATACCATTCTATCTATATAAGAAATCAAATCATTTGTGTAATCAAGTATAAGTGCTCCGAGTTACGAATACAATTCCTACGCAAGTTTTCATAAATTAGAAACTATTCTTATGTAGCACGAAGAAGTACTGAAACCAGTGTATTTTGTAATCTGTTTCATAATTGGACTAATTAGAAATTTTTTACTTCAGAGGTATGAAGAAAAGTTTGCTATAAAGTAAAAGGTTTTTTTTTGATATGCAGTATTTCAAGATGGTAGAAATTATATGTTAAGTAACTATTTGAAATTTGAAAATATAGTGGTACATAACATACCATAATTCAACCTACTAGGGGACTGTTAACCAAATTTCCCTAAACTAAATATATGCATCCAGAAATTGGAAGTCTGCTGATGTCTTGGTAGTTTAATAGGTAAAGGCAGGCATGGGCAGCTTTCCTAGTTTGGGGGCCAAATTATATTTCTGTTGCCAAGTCATGGGCTAGACCAAATTATTAAATAAAATAAACTAAAACAAGTTGCTAAAATTAATTATAAAGATTAAAATATTTTTATCCGATTACTATGTTTTTAAATCAAACATCAAATCGAAAATGGTAATAAGTTCTCTAGTGTGCTAAAACAAGTTGCTAAGATTAAAATATTTTTATCTGATTACTATGTTTTAAATCAAACATCAAATCGAAAATGGTAATAAGTTCTCTAGTGTGATCCGTTTTACATTGTATCGAAATATAGTTGCTAACTGAATAGACTCATCGAACGTCGAATTCAGTCTTGAAAGTTCTTTAGTTGAAAAGACTATAATAGAACCATGAATAGAATATACCATATTTCTATCCCTCCATAAATCTGACCAACTTCGCTGAAATGGATCAGCGGCTGGATCAAATGAAGTAGAGGGCCGGATCCAGCTCGCAGGCCAGTGGTTACCCATATGTGGGTTTAAGGCATCAGTAAAGTAACCCGAAGATCCTGGCTCAAATCCAGGACAAAGCAAATTTTTAATTTTGGGAAAATTAGTAAAAATTATAGTTCAATCATTAAATGAGAGATATTGCCATCTTAGTCTGAATTTAATTATTAATCCAATAAATTATAGGTCAGTTTTGAATTACAATTTTTCAATCTGAGTTATGTTTTGATAATTCCATCAATCATATGTAAAAGAGTACCTGTACATATCTTGCTAGTGATATTTGCTAATAGTAATCACTAGCAATTAAATTATTGGTAAGATTAATTGGATTATAAATTTAAAATCATTTTGTTTTTTTCTAAATGAGAATTGGAAGATACAGTCAAACCTCTTTAAGCCGCCACCATCGGTTCGAAGGTCCTCTCTGGCGGTAAAGGAGGGTGGCGGTTTATGGAGGGTTAATGGTAACATGTGAGAAAACATGTATAGACTAGAATGACATTGTTTCATTTAATTAAAGGTGATCAGAAATAAATTGCTAAGTAGCAGAAGGATTTTTATTTTTATATTCACAAATTAAAATCTTTTCGTGAACATCTAAGTTGGCGATTAGTGAGGTGGCGGTTTATAGAGGGAATTTCATGTTTTAACATATAGGAGGAGATTTGTTATTGGCTTTCATCAGGCAAATAACGAGGGTGGCAGTTTATAGAGGGGCAGCTTAAAGAGGTTTGACTGTATATTTTTCAGTTCAGTACAGTAGGTAATTTTTTTTATCATCATTATTACATCAGAGCAAAAACTAAATTAATTATTGTAGTTAAAAAATTCAAGTTTTTATATCATCATCATTATTATTATTACATCAGAGCAAAAACTAAATTAATTATTGTAGTTAAAAAATTCAAGTTTTTAAAGTAACAGTAACAGAATAAAGTTCTATTTTCTTACATTTACTGCATAAAAGACAGAAAACATGTTTGAAACCTATAGTATAGCTAGAGAAAACAAGATAACCATATTTTTATATGAGTGCTCATTCAAATGCACAATATTGTTTAAGAACACAGTATTAAACAATATTGCAATAAGCCAATCAGTCAGATTCATGAAACAGAAATGCTTTGAATTTTCAACCAGAGAATCAGGATTGAATTCCGTCTTTGAAAATCTAAGCCTGGCTTGTCTAGCTCTTCCTCTAAGTTCCAGCTGGCCTCGTTGGATTTTTCAACCAGAGAATCAGGATTGAATTCCGTCTTTGAAAAATTATTTGAAAATCTAAGCCTGGCTTGTCTAGCTCTTCCTCTAAGTTCCAGCTGGCCTCGTTGGGTATAATCGTGTGGGATCTATTGGCACTGTTATTAGCAAATGATTAAGAACTGATGTTAAGAAAAACTAATCATGGATATATAATATCTGTGAATTCTAAGGTGTCTTTTATTAGAAAATAATTTTTCTTTCCCATAAATTGCAAGATATAATTGCTACATGACATTATGTGTTATATTAAAACATATAACATTGTTTTTATAGCATTTTCCAATTAAAATTTACACTTAAATCATGTTTTTCATTCATTTCATTCTATTATTGAATAATATAGTAATGATTCAATGATGAAAATTACTAAATAGCATTAATTCTAATGCCAGAAAGAAAGTGCACTAGGAATGTAACCATGACTTATAACACTAGGCTTACAGATTGTTTGGTTTCAGTTAATGTCCCAATTTCCAATAAATCTAACTATAATGTTAAAAGAGGACTCACTGTATATAAATAATTGTTTTTATGAATAAAATTAAAAGCCAAAAAATATATAGAAATTTATTGCATTTACTGTATATTTGATTGTGAATTAATTTTTTATCTGTCTTAGAAAAATTAGAGATAAGCCATATAGCAAATTCCACTTCTCTAAGATATACTAGTAGTTCTTGACTTATAATAGTGAGGTCATCAATAAATTTTTTGATTGTTCAGTGCAAATCCATAGGTTTAAGACCCTGATATATGGAAAGCATCCTTTTTTATGTCTGGTTGTAGTTATGTGTTCTTTATGTTTATTAAGATAATGTATAGAGTTAGTAAACATTAACCATAAATTAGAAATCCATAAATTTTGGGCATTTATTAATTTATGATCATTCCAACTTATGATGGCATGGTTTTACATACTTTTTAATGCAATACCGATCATTAAAAATCAAAATTTACCTTGTTCGTTATCAATTGGAAAATGCCAAAGTTTTCCTTCTTCTGTCCAATAGATCATCTCTTCAAAAGCATTCTTTGGAGGATGTGTTACTAATAATTTCAATTCGTGTTCTTTTAATTCATTCCATAATGGTGTTTCTGGTACATCTAAAATGCAAAAATAATTAAATCTCAGATCACAATGCACAATAGCAGTTTTATTATAAAAAGAAATTATTATGCCATTAGTAATTAAATTCAATGGTGATTCTGAAACATCTGAATAAATTGTTGAACATGGTGAATCCACAATGCCACAATGGAAGAATAATAGTAAGATTTTGATTTTAATACCTTATGATTCTGGAGAAATTTTGTGATTCCTCTATTATTATTAATATATTTTAATGCCTTGCAAAGGAATCAGAAAATCACCCTCATATATGTATTATAACTCTTTCATTCTCTGCTATATTATGATTTATTATAAACTATAAGTCAGATTTCATAAAAATAACTGAGGTTTGTTTGCTCAAAAATCTATATAAAAATAAAAATTAATATTTTGTTATGAGTTGATTTTAGGGAATTTTTTAAAAATTATCAAATCATTCAAATATTATACATTTTAAAATAAACTAAATTTATATAAAGTATACACTATCCTGCTTATCAGTATATAAATAATCAGTGACATCTATTCATACATCCATGCAATTTGGTCAGTTTGTAGTCAGTGTTTTTTGATATGGTTCAGTTTATTAACAAGGAATTGGTTACAATTGCTATAATTTTGGATGAAGAAGCAAATCAAGCTTAAATATGAAAGTGGGTACATGAAGTTTGGAAAAAAAAGGGAAAACAAAGGAGAGTTTGCTATGTTATACAAGGAATTAGTGGACAATGGAACAAAATTTTTTGATTTTAGAATGTCTGAAGATTCTATATTCTAATAGAAACTAACTAGTGGATTAACATCAAGTTAAACCCAATGATCTAAAGCTAAATCATATAATACGTTATGTTGATGAATCAATTTGATCAATTGCTCGTCATTTATTTTTGTAGCAGGCATTTCCTTTCTCACAACTCATCTGTGAAAAAATAAAAATATCATTGGCAATGTATAGCTCTTTCATGCCACCAGAAGCAAAAGTACGGCACTGTGCCAGACTTGTGTGAACTTGAACATCAGAAAACAAAGGAACAATAATTTAGGTCACTGACACTGACAAAAGTTGTCAGAACTGAGCAGACATGTCACTGACATGTATGAATCAACCCTAAAATGTTTTGTAATATTTCTATACTAAAGAGATCTAAAAAATAGGTTTAAAATGTTATATAGTAAAGTTTAATTCTCTTCTGTGCTAGTGCTTGTTTATTTATTTAATTCTAGTTTATTAGATAATTTTGAATTTTATTAATAATTTACTTATTGTAAAAATAATATAGAGAATGTTAGCATTAATTAAAAAATATAAAAAAATATGAATCTCAAAACTATTTGCTGTTTAATAGAATTTAATCATTAGAAAGAAATTCATTCATATTATATGAAAGTACTTTTTGAATGCAACACAGTAAGACCCCGTTTAATGGGGGGATACGTTCCAAAAAAACCAAGTGCTAAACAAAACAGCGTTAAATGAGGTCATCTTAACATGTAAATAATGGGAATAGGTGCAACTAAACAGTAAACAGAAAAATATACATACCTTTTTTTTTATTTTGTAACATGTATTATTAGTTTTGTATTACATTAATTATAGCTATTTTTGTGCAACTAAACAGTAAACAGAAAAATATACATACCTTTTTTTTATTTTGTAACATGTATTATTAGTTTTGTATTACATTAATTATAGCTATTTTTATGCTAATATCAATTTGTATTCATAAATCATTCACAAAAATCAAAAAGATTCAAGTAAATAATTTGATTATGATGAGGAAAGTTCTTCCTAATTTGATACTTTTTGTTTTTTCATTAAGAATCATCTAATGAAAAATAGTTTGCCTTTTCCTCTTTCGTTCAGCAAGCAACTGTCGATAGCAAGACATCACATCCATGACACTTTGTCTTGCCTTTGAACTTCTATCAAAATTTAAATCATTTTATATAAACTGATACATAATTTTCATAATAGTGGCTAAACTTTAACTGTAAATAACGTTGAAAATACGAACTGTGATCGCAGCAGAGTTTTGTATGTACTGTACTGAACTGATGTCAAAGGCATTGCAAGACGTCATAAGAGTCCATAATTTTCATAATAGTGGCTAACTTTAACTGTAAATAACGTTGAAAATACGAACTGTGATCGCAACAGAGTTTTGTATGTACTGTACTGAACTGATGTCAAAGGCATTGCAAGACGTCATAAGAGTATCAAAGCAACAAATTAGTACAATTTCGAATTTGTGAAATATAACGATTTGAAAAACCTCACCAAAGTGAATCAATAAAAAAAATACAGAATTAAAAAAAACCATATTATATTGAAACAGCATTAAACAGAGCAGCGTTAAGCAGGGTCTTATTGTAGTTCTGAAATTTTAATATAAATAAGCTCAATTTCACTATAGGTACAGCACACTTTATTTCTGTGGCAAGATCACATTAAAGGAATTGTTGAGTTATTAAACATTACTACTGTAAATAATATAAAAACATCACTTATTCAATATTATGAAAGTGAAGTTTATGCTATAATTGAAGTTTATTCTAGCAGTATATGTAGAATTAATTTAAATCAAATTTTTTCAACAAAATAATTCATCTTAATTAGAAATTAAGCATAACAATATTACTTGATAGCATAATATTTTTATTAGATGAACTTATGAAAATGAATTTAGTTAAAATATAATAATTATTATAGGTATTAGAAATTTATATCTCATCCAAATTATTTATAATATAAATATATTCCAATCAAATATTTATCTATAAGATTTTTCAATCAGTGTTTTAGAATACAAATGTTTGATGAAATGTCTAACAGAAAATTTGTTTCTTCAATTCTGTAAGGGTACATGTCCATCTGAGAGAAAAACTGTTGTGAGAGACTCTCAAGAGGGAATTTCACCTCCTGAGAACTAGTCTCGGGTGTGTCCATTTGCGAAATTCCCTCTTGAAAGTCTCTTGAGACAGTTTTCCCTCAGATGGATATGCATCCTAAGGATGGTTTTCAGATAAATAAATATATTAATTAATTAATTAATTAAATTAGAGATATATTAATAATAAATATTGCAACAAAAAAGAATTTTTTGCAAGATGATGATACAAATTCTAGGCAAATAGTTTTTGTGTGTGTAGATATGATCACTACAATTTACTGTTAACTATAATTTGCTACAAATCAGTGTACTGTATTTATATATACAGTAGACTACCTGTATTCAGGTTATAAATTAACTGAGATTATTCCACAACCCATAAGTGATATTTAATTATTGATGTTTTATTTTGTATCTGAAAGATTTTTAAAAGCCCCAGATTCATTTGTTTATTATATCATAAATAATTGGTGGTAATAATTAGAATCAAATTAAAATTACAAATATTGCAATAATTTCTTGTAGCAAATAAATTAATTTTTTGTTTCTTTTTTTCAATAAATAATAGAACATTTGAATATATGATTGAAGTGCAATTTATTTGCAAAAGTAAAAAACACCCTTTATTCAGGTTATAAGTTAACTGGGATTATTCCACAACCCATAAGCGATATTTAATTATTGATGTTTTATTTTGTATCTGAAAGATTTTTAAAAGCCCCATATTCATTTCTTTATTATATCATAAATAATTGGTGGTAATAATTAAAATCAAATTAAAATTACAAATAATGCAATAATTTCTTGTAGCAAATAAATTAATATTTTGTTTCTTTTTTTCAAGAAATAATAGAACATTTGAATATATGATTGAAGTGCAATTTATTTGCAAAAGTAAAAAACCAAGCCTTTTAGCAGTCAAAAACTTTACTTAGAAACATTTTCAATGAACTTGGCACTTTCTCAACTACGAAGGTGCCAAGTGCATTGAAAACATTTTTAAATAATGTTTTTATTTGCTAAAGGGCTTTGTTTTTTACTTTTATGTATGTTTAGTGCAATCTTGGTGGACCTTTATGCAATTTATTTCCTTTTAATATTAAATGCATATTGTAAAGTAAAAAACCAAGCCCTTTAGCAGTCAAAAACTTTACTTAGAAACATTTTCAATGAACTTGGCACTTTCTCAGCTACGAAGGTGCCAAGTGCATTGAAAACATTTCTAAATAATGTTTTTATCTGCTAAAGGGCTTTGTTTTTTACTTTTATGTATGTTTTGTGCAATCTTGGTGGACCTTTATGCAATTTATTTCCTTTTAATATTAAATGCATATTGTCCATAATTTTGTCCAAATCTTTTTGATTATTTTGCAGATTATTTGGGGAATCAGTTATTTGGAGTAATTCATTTCCTGACTCTCCCAATTAATGGAGATTATACAGGGTGTTTATAATTAGAGCTCTCTGGAGACGGCTGTAATTCATATGTAGTAATGAAATTTAGAATATATGCAATCCACGAGATTATACAGGGTGGTTATAATTAAAGTTTCCCTACTTAGAGCTCTCTGGAGATGGCTGTAATTCATATATAGTAATGAAATTTAGAATGTATGCAATCCAGATGATGCGGGAGAGAATTACACGAAAAAAAATTAGTTCAAATTTTGGCCACAGGTGGCGCTGTCAGTAGAAACGGCACGCAAATTCGATTGGCTTTCGAACCTTAAATACAGTAAGCAAGTGCAGGAAAAGCAATCTTCATTATGGCTTTGGAGAAGAAGGTACGTGCGCTGCTGATAAAGTTATTTTATCAGAATGGCAGCAATAGTCCTGCTGCACTTCGGGAATATCGTTGCCTTAAAGGGCTGCAAAGAGGGCCCATGTCGATGCCTGTGCTACGAAAAATGGTTCAGAAGTTTGAACGGACTGGCGTGTTGTCTGTGGCTCCAGGAAGAGGACGGTGGCCAATTGAGTCCGAAGTTATCGATGAAGTTGCAGTTGCCATTGTTGACAAAGCTGGACGTTCCGGAAATTCATCGGCAAGTGCTCGAGCAGTGGCACGTGAACTGTCTATTACTCGGGTGTGTCCATTTGCGAAATTCCCTCTTGAAACCGTTTTCCCTCAGATGGATATGCATCCTAAGGATGGTTTTCAGATAAATAAATATATTAATTAATTAATTAATTAAATTAGAGATATATTAATAATAAATATTGCAACAAAAAAGAATTTTTTGCAAGATGATAACACAAATTCTAGGCAAATAGTTTTTGTGAGTGTAGATATGATCACTACAATTTACTGTTAACTATAATTTGCTACAAATCAGTGTACTGTATTTATATATACAGTAGACTCCCTTTATTCAGGTTATAAGTTAACTGGGATTATTCCACAACCCATAAGTGATATTTAATTATTGATGTTTTATTTTGTATCTGAAAGATTTTTAAAAGCCCCAGATTCATTTGTTTATTATATCATAAATAATTGGTGGTAATAATTAGAATCAAATTAAAATTACAAATATTGCAATAATTTCTTGTAGCAAATAAATTAATTTTTTGTTTCTTTTTTTCAATAAATAATAGAACATTTGAATATATGATTGAAGTGCAATTTATTTGCAAAAGTAAAAAACCAAGCCCTTTAGCAGTCAAAAACTTTACTTAGATACATTTTCAATGAACTTGGCACTTTCTCAACTACGAAGGTGCCAAGTGCATTGAAAACATTTCTAAATAATGTTTTTATTTGCTAAAGGGCTTTGTTTTTTACTTTTATGTATGTTTAGTGCAATCTTGGTGCACCTTTATGCAATTTATTTCCTTTTAATATTAAATGCATATTGTCCATAATTTTGTCCAAATCTTTTTGATTATTTTGCAGATTATTTGGGGAATCAGTTATTTGGAGTAATTCATTTCCTGACTCTCCCAATTGATCGAGATTATACAGGGTGGTTATAATTAAAGTTTCTCTAGTTAGAGCTCTCTGGAGACGGCTGTAATTCATATATAGTAATGAAATTTAGAATATATGCAATCCAGATCATGTGGGAGAGAATTACACGAAAAAAAATTAGTTCAAATTTTGGCCACAGGTGGCGCTGTCAGTAGGAACGGCATGCAAATTCGATTGGCTTTCGAACCTTAAATATGGTAAGCAGGTGCAGGAAAAGCAATCATTATGGCTTTGGAGAAGAAGGAATGTGTGCTGCTGATAAAGTTATTTTATCAGAATGGCAGCAATAGTCCTGCTGCACTTCGGGAATATCGTCGCCTTAAAGGGCTGCGAAGAGGGCCCATGTCGATGCCTGCGCTACGAAAAATGGTTCAGAAGTTCGAACGGACTGGCGAGTTGTCTGTGGCTCCAGGAAGAGGACGGCGGCCGATTGCGTCCGAAGTTATCGATGAAGTTGCAGTTGCCGTTGTTGACAGAGCTGGACGTTCCGGAAATTCATCGGCAAGTGCTCGAGCAGTGGCACGTGAACTGTCTATTCCTTGGTCCACAGTAAGAAAGGTGTTGCGTTCCATCTTGCATTGCTACCCATACAAGATCCGTGTGGTGCAGGAGTTGAAGGCGCAAGATCCACAGCAACGCATCGATTTCGCTTACCGGTTCTTGGCGAGGATGGCTGTTTCTGCCACCTGGCCTTGGAATATCCTGTGGTCCGATGAGGCTCATTTCAACGTAGCGGGAGCGGTGAATACGCAAAACTGTCGCATATGGGGTTCCTCGCACCCCCATGCTGTACACGAACAACCACTCCATTCCGATTACGTGACTGTATGGTGCGGATTCACTGCCGACTTTCTTCTGGGCCCATTTTTCATTGAGGAGTTAACACCACAAGGTCCAGTGAGGTGCACGGTTACGAGTACCCGTTACAGTCAACTCCTTAGGCAGCATGTGGTTCCTGCTTTGCAAGAACGAGGATGCTTGGAGACCACTGTCTTCATGCAGGATGGACCAACTCCGCACACTGCTCGACAAATGAAAGAACTGCTTCTTGCCAACTTTGGCGAAGATCGTGTCATCTCTAGAGGCTTTCCAGATGCCTGGGCTGCCCGTTCTTCAGATCTGAATCCATGCGACTTTTGGTTGTGGGAATATCTTAAAGATCGTGTTTATCAGGGAGGTGTATGGTCTGTGCATCAACTAAAGGCAAACATAAAGATGCATGTTACTGCCATTCCCCTGAAATGTTTCGTGCGACCGTTGACCATGCCATATTGTGATTTCAACATGTGATTGATGCAAATGGCTCGCACATTGAACATTAGAGTTTTGAATAGTGTTGTCTGCCTGATTTATGGTTGTGGTTCTTCCAAAGTCATTTGATGACTGATACAGTAATTATTGTGTTATGCTTTTCCTGCACCTGCTTACCGTATTTAATGTCCGACGGCATGCTTTTCGAATTTGCATGCCGTTCCTACTGACAGCGCCACCTGTGGCCAAAATTTGAACTAATTTTTTTTTCGTGTAATCCTCTCCCGCATGATCTGGATTGCATATATTCTAAATTTCATTACTATATATGAATTACAGCCGTCTCCAGAGAGCTCTAAGTAGGGAAACTTTAATTATAACCACCCTGTATCAGATTATCAGAATTATACTATACGTATGTATCAGGATATAATTTAAAATTATAAAAATATATATTTATAATTAAATTTTGTTTCTTAATACTTATATAGTAACATAAATACAGGTATTTCCTTGATTTACAACAATGTTATAATTAGTAAATTCTGTGATTGATCAATGCAAAATTCAATTGATTTGAATCCCTGACTCAATGTTCTATTTTTTTGTTTCTAGTTCTTATAGTTTTGCGTTCTTTATGTTTATTAAGATAATGTATAGTGTCTTAGTAAACATTAGTAGAATCAAAATTGATTACTAGATCCCATAAATTTTGGACATTTCTGACTTCTAACCAAATCAGACTTATGATGGCAAGTATGTAAAAGACTACTTGTTATTGTATCAATAACTCATAGTTTGTTTTAAAATATTAAAAATAATTACTTGAAGGACCAATTATATTTGTTTTTGAAGAATTACTACAAAAATTATTAAAATTGTTTAAGAGTAAGGATAACTACTTATATACCTATTTGCTTGAATAACTATATTTAAATAGAATCTTTAAATATGAAAAATAAAAAAGATGAATATGCGAGATATTTCAGAATTTATTAATTTTGTATTCTAGATGGAATATAAATTGTATTGATTGTCCAGCTTTAAATATGAAAAATAAAAAAGATGAAATGCAAGATATTTCAGAATTTATTAATTTTGTATTCTAGATGGAATATAAATTGTATTGATTATCATATTTAAATCTACCTGTGGCTACCCTTTAAAACCATTACTCTAGATTATGGCAACCCATTAGCATGATCATGATTACCATGAGACATTCACTTTTTTCTAAAAGAATCAAAATTGATTACTAGATCCCATTTTCTGGAATTTTTAGAGATTTGGATCTATTCCATTAATCTTTATTCACTTTTTTTCTAAAAGAATCAAAACTGATTACTAGATCCCATTTTCTGGAATTTTTAGAGATTTGGATCTATTCCATTAATCTTTTGCTGAATCATGGTGGTTAGATTGATTTAAACAATTAATTTATAGTAAAAAATGCTATAAAATAAACCAAAAGCTATACACATATGCAAATTTCTTCCAAATATTTATAACATTATTGAATGTACCACAATTCAAAATAAGTTAAACAACATTGATTTAAAATCATATCACTTACAAAGATTTTAAAATAAAATTATTGCTTAATTGCAATTAAATTGATTTGGTTAAAACAGAATTTAAAATTTTCATTTTTTGATAGATTTTATCATAAACACAATAAAAATGCTTGAATCTTTTTATATTTAATTAAACATAATATTTCTTAATGTTAGTTTTTGTATGGATACATATAGTTTTGCTATTACATATTTGGATTTTTCTAATAATTAGATATAAAAATATAATTTTTTGAATAGAAAGCTTTAAATATTATTCAAATACTGAAAGCATTAACATGAAAAAAAGGAATGTTTTCTAAACCATGATTTAAATAATTTGCAATAAATTATGAAAAATACAATAAATAAGTAAAATCGTGTATCTCAATGAAAAAATCATTACTTTCATAATGATATATCATAGAAAAAAATCATTACTTTTCCTAGAAAGTTTACAGTTAGAAATAAACAAAAATAAAAAATATATTTCAGAATTTAGCAATTCTCCACAGTTTATATTCATGCATACTAAATATTAAAAGTCTATATAGAGCAAAAGTTTAAATTATTAAATAGTCAAACCAAACTAATTTTTATTACAGTAGAGTTTCTTTAATTGGACATATGATATATGGGACCAGAACTTGTCGGATTTCAGAGATTTGTTGGATTATTGGACATTCAATGCAAAAAAAATTAATTACATGAACAAATATACTCATTTTATTAAGACTTTCCTGTTACTGCTCTTGCTATTCAAATCTTCCACAAACCCCTCAATTTTATCATGATTTTTTCACTTTTTCAGATTTGTGGCATTATTTAAAGATAAACTAGAAATATTGAAATAACAGAAAACACTATATTACAGTAAACAGTGTGTACTGAGCTAAAAATTATTCCAACTATAACACCTGCACAGTGAACAAATAGTGACTGACAATTTGTTTACACCACTCCTCTCTCTCTCTCTCTCTCACATGTCGACAAGTTGTGACATGAAAATGTCACATGAGCAGCGCAGTGATTTGCAGAGTGTCAGACTATAGAGATTCAACTGTATTAAAAATTTATTCTAAATTATTAAATATGCATTCATACCTTTCTTTATATCTTTGTTATCCACATTAAAAATACCTAGACGATCAGATTCATATACATTAACACGGGAAGTCATTCTGGTAAAGAATAAATTTATAAATATTATAATTTTTCTTTAAGTTTATATTTTTAATGATTATTAGTATAAAGTAGGTCCACTACTTATAAAACTTCAAAGATATGCAGATACATAACTCTTTTTATTTTCCTGGATTTAATTAATTAAACAATTTATTTTTTGCAATATAATTTATAGTCTTAAATTTATATGTCTATGCTCATAATATTCTCATTAATTTTTATCTAGCAATTCTATTTATCAATGCATTTATTATTATACATTGAAATACAGGTACTTTTCTCTTAATGACCTACCTGTTTAATGACTCCTTGAACTTATGTCAGAGATTATGACTTTTTTTAATGGAAAATTTGGCTTTTTCTCAAGTGTGTTGCTTGTATCCTTCATAGTTCCAAAAATCTGATGAAGAAAAATATTTTGTGCATAATTAAGATATAAATGTCTTTAGAGCCATGAGAACTTAAGTGAGTACTTGTTCTAAATATATACAAACAAGCTACTCACTGACCAAGTCATGAGAATGGAACTCAGTCGTTAAGTGAGGAGTACCTGTATATCAAATTTAAGCATTGTTGAACTTACATAATTTTCAATTTACAACAATATTTTCTGAATATATTAATAGTATAAGAAGTGGGCCTACTGTATAAAATTTTCTGCTGATCATTTCAATTAAAAAAATCAAATAAAATTAGGTTCTCAAACATCAAAAAAATTATGATAATGATTACTCTAATATAATGCTAAATAAACTATATCCCTATTCATTTTTATTTAATTACAATTACTGTAAAAAGATAATCCCAAAAACATTTTATAAAGTGAATTAAAATTTACTTAATAGTTTGAAAAATAGTTTTCTTGTTGATGCCTGCATACAAAGTTTAATTCCCAATTACATGATTTAATTTAAAGTTAATGGCTATAAATTTAAACAATAGAATAATAAAAGTTCTTGTAGACTAGGGGTTGGCAAACTGTGGCTCACGAGCCACATGCGACTCTTTGGATATATACATGTGGCTCTGAAGTAAAATTGAAATTGAAAATAAAACTATCATAGTTTTAATTATAAAAATCTTTTAAAAATTTTATTCACATAATGGTGATTTCATTTGTTTTATAGATCTCGCATAACTGCATGACACTAAAATGCATGGCTTAAATTTAAAATGATCAGCTACAAACCAATCAAAAATTTCTACAGGAATGAAAGCTCATTGCTCACACTTATTAAAACCAATGAGAACAATTTTTTGTATGATTTTTTTATGCTTTTTCTTCATTTAATAAATATTTCTTGTTCCTCACCACAATTTTTAAATTTTCCTTATTTGTAAAAATATATTTATGGCTCTCGAATAATTTTAAAATTGTGGTAAGGGCCAAGTTTGGCTCTTCTGCCTAAAAAGTTTGCCGACTCCTGTTGTAGACCATCAACTGCTTAAAAATAATAAATTCAAGATGGCTACATATTATAATCAAAAACATTACAATAAAATATGATTAACTTTTATTTGTTGCAGTTTAGTGCTGTTTTTATTGGATTAATATAAAAATGTTAAAATGAAGGATTATAATTAATAATTGTAAAAACAATCTGAACCATTTTTGAATTAAATAAATGTATGATTATCAATTTTAGAGAAGCTAAGAGATCAATCCACAAAAAATAATAATATAAGTATATTAATAACAAGAAATATAAAGAACAGAAAGTAGTATAAACAAACTTACATAGACCAAAAATATTCTAATAAATACACAAAGTACTTTATGTTACTCATTATCAATAGTAAAAAAAAAATTTGCGGTGTGTTAACTAATATGAACTTCTCAGTGTATTAGAAAATAATTAGTTAACCCCTGGTCACTATGTGCCCAAATACATCAAAAATGAAACATTTGTTTCTTATCTGTCAAATTTCAATTTTTCATTTATTTAGCATATCCTTGTATATAATACATTTGCTTGTTTTTTTTTTCTTCAGACCATACTTTGAAATTTTCTTTACATGAAATTGGCAACTAATAAACTATCCATTTACTGATTAAGTTATTTAAGTAATAATTATAATTTTTATCTTAAAATAAAAAAATTATAATTTCTGAAAGGAATAAAATATTATTTAAATTCTGAAATAAATTAAATATTATTTAAATGCAATATTTATGTAGCCTCAATGTGCCAAATGCAAACTGAACAGCCAACATTTTTCAATTGAAAAAGACAGAAATTGAAGCCAAATAACAAAAAGTAGTATACAAACATAAATAGGAAGTAAATTATGATGATTAAAAACAAAATTTATAATGAGATTTGGATTTAGTTTTCTAAAAGAGGCGATTACAGATTTGAAGCAAGAGAAAATAGTAATGGCGGCACCTTGGTCAGCACTTACAGTCCCGAGAGTTCTCACATGCGCAGAAACATGGACTCCACATGCTTATTCCTTTATTATATATGATATTGAATGTTACATTCAATATTATCTGTGCACTGAACTTCTTTGTAATTGATTTTTGATTTAATAATATAGAAATCATCTTTATGTAAATAATTCATGAAACTGAATAGTACAACGTGAATAGATTAAAAACTATGAATATACAGAAGGAAAGAACTAAAATAAACACCATAAGGAGTAGTAGATTTAGCAGAACAGGGTAGGTTAGAACTTAGTGAGAAGTGGTGTAATAAGTAAGGAGAAAAAAGATAGAGAAACTAACGAGTTGTGTATTATGATGAAAGATGGGAATATTTTTATTTTGTTATCAAAGGATATTAGACTAATACATTCTATTAGTCTATGAAATTCCAGTATGCTGCTTTTTGCTAACAAATTTATAATAATAATAGTAATTTATAGTAATATAATAATGAATTTAAATTAATTCTTATATTCTACATTTGATGTTCGATAACTAGTTAAAGTTTGTACCACTGAAGAGGGCTATGAATATGTCGAAAGCACTTCAAATTAAATGAATAAAAAAAGTGTGTAATATAAATTTGAGTGTAATTTATAAAGGTATATTAATACTCGTGCTTATAGAGCTATAAAAATATCATATTCTATTAGTCCTCATGCTGTTTAATTTTTCTACATTTTCCATTCTTTTCCTATTTCCAATTATAGTACTCAACAAAAGTTTTATACTTTTCCTCCTATTTCTCTTAAAATTGCTAAATAAGATTTATTTTCATTCAACATTGACAAGAAACATCATAAGATAATTTCTGTTATTAAAAAAAAGTGATTGTGTTTGTTATTATACAGAATACATAGCAAGAATTATCTATACATATTCAGTAAATCTGATGTACTAAAAAGTTCATATTATTCTTAATTAATAAATGAATAATGTGAACTTTTCTTATATTGAGTTAACAAAAATTATATCCTCACTATAATTTGTGTTAATTTAATATAGGAAAACAAAATATTTTTTAAAAATAATTATTATATAATATCAAAGTAACTAACGATAATACTACACTGCCTTGATAATAAGATATCTAATAATCATACTAGCACTAAAGGCAGGAACTTTCACAAAAATTTAACACACTAGTTAACATGGTAGAAGCGCTTTCGATTCTTTATTGGAATCCTCCTCAGCTACAAACTCATTATAAAATCAAATTTTATACATTCCATCGAACGCTAACAGAATTCTACAAATATTTTTGAAGATTTTCGTTGCCCTAGCAACATTATTACAAAATTATAACTTAATTTATGTAAATATCAGTATTAGTATTTTTCATCGGAATGATTACATGTTAATTAACAAAAACTATTAATAATTAATAACATCAGGTATATATATCAGCTTTAGATGATCTTATTAATAATTTTCACATAATTCATATGTTATATAGAATATCTCAAAAAATTTCAAATAAATATAAACTTGAGTTCTTAATCCATCATCAATAATAAACATTCAGAAAGTTTGCAAAAAAGTCATTTTCAAAAATTAGAGATATTCTGAATGCATTGGTGTAGTTATAGATATTACAAATTACAAAAATAATTAATATTTATAATTTTATTAGTGCTATCCAGGGTTGCAGAGTCTGAGTAGGGAGTAGGGGAGTCAGAGGTTTTTGGGTGGAGTTGGAGTCAGAATTTTAAATTGCCCAGAATTGAAGTTGCACCTTACAAATTTTAGGGAGTCAGAATTGGATTTTTTAAAAGGTGGAGTCTGAGTTGGTCGTTTGCCATTGCAACCCTGGGTTGCAGAGTCTGAGGTTTTTTAGTGGAGTCAGATTTTTAAACTGCCCAGAGTCAGGAGTCGAACCTTACAAATTTTAGAGAATCAGGGTCAGATTTTTTTAAAAGGTGGAGTTGAAGTCAATCATTTGCCATCCAACTCTGCAACCTTGGTGCTACCTTATATAATGATTTTAACAATTAAAAAAAGTTTGAAATAAGTTGTGGTACAGAAAACTTTAGAATAAGACTGAATATAAACATATTCAGTCTGATTTCAAAACATATTCATGTCATGTTTATATTCTAACATGACATGAATATAAACAGTTTATTTTTTACTATTTATCTCAGTCTTTTAGAAATTTTAATTGAACCATTGTATTTTAAGGATTTGTTAATATTATAAGTATTCATTCTACAGTATATATCTTTTTTACCATGAATTATATATTTCCACATACTGCAAGCTTTCAAAGAAAATATGAAATCATAATTATATTATCAGTTTTCTGATTAATATATAATTCATCTCTAATAACAATCTCATTTGGCATAAATTCATAACTTTTCTAAATCAACAATAGTTCCTGAAAATTTGATATTGCTATTTTTAGGACTTATTTTAGAATAAAAGAAATTTAAAAAAAACTTTAAGACATGTTGTTCAGAACCATTTGCTTCAGGTGTTTTGACAATATCTTTATGACTTTGTTTTTCTTGACTGCGATCAAAGAGGAAACTTTATAAGAACTTTATTTATACTAAATATGTTATATTATTTTATAGTATTAAATTGTATTTATATAATTATACTACTATGAAAATGAGGGGTATACCAATTTTTTATGAAAGGGGGTGCAGACACAAAGTTTGGAAACTACTGCTTTAGCACAATTTATTCTGTTCATCTGATATAAATATCTGGACTATTTATTTTAGAATAAATTAACAAGCTTTAAAAAAATTTATAAATAATCAACAATAGTCTACAAATGCTGTGAAAAGTAAACTTTCCAGACTGACATATCATCTATTGACTAAATTGTTAATTTTTTTGGATTATTTGTAATTTTTTTAAAAATGCTTTTTCTAACAAATCATTGAATAGGACAGTTATTTAAGTCAGATAATCAGAAAGAATCATAGTTCTTACTTCATGTGCTAATGAAGGAAATGAGGGTTGTGAGACAGATATATAATTAGATTAATTTTTATATATATTTGTAAAATGTGATAAAACTGAAATACAGATGAGCTGAATTTTTTGTTATTCATACATAAATTCCCTTTCAGTAACTCAAATATTCAATAGTATATTTTAATGTGATCAACCTAATGAAAATTATGGCATCACTCAACTATCCAATTTCTTATTATTAAAGTTAATAAATTTCTCCAAAAAAATAACAATTGATGTAGCTTGTCAAGCAGAAAAATTTTAAATCTTATATACATAAATGAAACAATTTTTCATATGCCAATACTATTTTATAATTTAGAATTTCTTGGCTAATAAACAAATATATAGCGGACTCCCATAAAATGCAGAGGATTCGTTCCACATTATAGAAAATTGTGTTATATGAGGCATGCATTATCAATGATTTGATGCAAATTTAAACTTGTCTCTGAGTTCTTTTATAAAAGATGTAAAAGTTTATAACTATTAACTTTACTGTGTATATAAACAATAGGTAAATATATGCATTCTGCATTTCTAAGCAAAATGTCAAAAAGTATGACATATGGGACAGTTAATAGCATTGTATGAGTACTAGTCACAATTTTTCTTTGCATTTTATGAATTCCTGTTATATGGGAGTTTACTGTATTATATTTGTATATATACACTATTGCAAAAAAATAGCTGGAGATTTGTCTTAGATTTACTATAAGTATATGAAGTGCTCTTTCTCAAACTCACTTGGTTGCTCATACTGCTATCAAATACATCATAGATGCATCTTCATAGACTGATTTTGCTGTTAACTTAAGTATGAATATATCTGATTCATTATGTTTTGAATGCTGTTCCTTATATTGACTTCAGATTTGCTCTTTTCATGAGCTATCGAAATACCCTGTGCCTTCTTTAGCAATGAAATTTTAACCATTAGTATACAAAGGCCTTTCATATAGTTTCACAGTTCTCATTCTCTTTTAGGAGTGTGTTGTTTTTACAACAGTATATATAATATGTACATTTACCTGACTTTAATCTTTCATTTATTTTGGCTATTTCATTTAATATAAGAGAAATGTATAAATAATCTGATGAGACATGTTTTCAAATTCCATCTCTCATGTACTATGTTGAAAATGTTTAATATAATGATGCACATAATTACATGTAATATTTCTATAGGGAATGTTTACTTCAAACTCTTCTACTAATCTCTGTATTATCAGTCTTGACTTTTCTGAAACTAATTCTCTCTAATTTTTTTAAAATAAAATCTCATTTTATTTCATTAAACTGATGGACTGAATGGTTTACGGAAAAGTCTCTCCCTGCTTTTCGCCTCCGACAATTCGTCCCAGTACATTTCGCTTCTGGAACATTCCCCCCAGTACATTTCGTCCCCTGTAGATAATGAATAGGCTACAAAATTGCAAATATAGTCAATAAGTAATGATTCTAATTTATTTTTGTTTAATATAATAAATGTACATTATTATTGTTTAAAACTCGAATTTGTATGCAGTACAGTACATCTAAGGCAATCAATCAGAATATGATTTTGAAAAAATTTGACTATTCTTTTGATATGCATTAGTTCATTCTGCATTTTAAATTAGGATATAAACTAAAAACCGAACTATTGTTGGCTACAGACGACACAAAATCAGCCGACGAAGAACCATCCCCAATGAAAAGTAACTCCTCGGATATTAAATTCGCATTGTGAGTTTCGTATTTTGTTTTTCATCTTGTTTTCATTATTATTAATATCCTTAACTGTAAATCAGTTAATATTAAAATATCATCGAAATAATTTTTTCTTTGTTGTTTTTTTTTTAGGTCTTGTTACTGTAATAGCATTAATGTCATATTGGTATAGTAACAGATAGGAGAGGTACGGATGTGCTTTTACCCATTTTTATATTTCTGGAAAGTTTGTTTTCTCAACTTTACAACTGATTAAACTGCGTATTTTTTTTATTTCACTTTAAATCTCCTATATAACAATGAAGCGTTTTTTGGCGTATGTTATTTTGTAAACATTTAATACTGTATCGAAAAGTGCTTACATCTTTAATTCATTAATTATTTAATAAGTGCAATATCATTATAACAAGTCTACTTCCATATTATAGTTACAGTTTTTCCCAATTGAAGTTCGAGGATAAGTTTGGCGAAGCTTGTTTCGAATTGGTTTCTGATAACAATCTACGTTATTTTGAATTAGTAAATTATAGAAAAAATAACAATTACGTGTTATAAAAAGCGCAAAATTTGGTTTCTGATAACAATCTACGCTATTTTGAATTAGTAAATTATAGAAAAAATAACAATTACGTGTTATAAAAAGCGCAAAATTTATTTTTATCGAATTAATTTTGTTATGCCTCTTATAATTATAGACATATTTTAATAATTATAGACATATTGATGTAGCAAGAAAGATTAATAAAAGCAAAACAAGATATGAAGTAAATGACGTTGGTTCTGATGTCTGCAAGGTAAATTATGAATCTGAGAAGATGAATAAGGAGAAGTTTACTTCATATGCTGATATTATTAAAGGTGTTGATAAAACGTTGATTGGTAATGATAAAAGAGTGGAGGATGAACATAGTGACAAGGATAATAATCATGGCCAAAAAGAAATCTTGAAAATGGTTAAACCGATGTATAATTTTAGGAAAATATTTATCTCCAGGTTACATCCTGATACTAATGAGAGTGATATACGGGAATATATAGCTACTAAGACTGATTGTACGGTGAGAATTTACCGATGTCGGACGAGATATCCTACTTATGCTTCTTTTTGTATTTCAATTCCTGCAGACAAAAGTGAAATATTTATGAGGCATGAATTTTGGCCAATGGGAACAATCGTTCGCAAATTCTATATAAGAGATACCACTAAGAAAATGGCCTTTTTAGGTATAACAAATAAACAATTAGAAGGTGCAACAATTGAAATTGATGAGTATGAAAGTCATAAACAAGAACGGTCGGGATTTTATAGAAATAATATCGAAAAAGAATACGAAGAGGAGCATGGATCGAAGAATTCTTCCTAGCAATTAATGGTAGATACAGGGCTATGTACAAAAGTGTGTTTTAAAGTATTTTATCAGAATGCAAGATCTATAAGGAATAAGATACAGTGTTTGGAACATATCATAGCAATTGGATATGATGTTTTGTGTATATCTGAAACATGGTGTTCTGATAATGATAATGACATCTATGGCTTGTATACGTCTTATGAATACAAGCTTATAGAAGTGCATAGGCAAGACCGGCGTGGTGGTGGAACTGCAATAGCAGTTAAAAACAATCATTTCACCACAGTTATTCTCGGTACATTTAGAGATGCGTTGATTGTTGTTAAGATAAATGATTTGGATATGATTGTTGCCTGTATTTACATAACTCCATATAATTCTTCTGATGAAAAGTGTCAAATTTTCGATGCACTGAAATCAATTATTAGAGGACATGATAAATCGAATATGATAATATGTGGTGATTTTAATTTTAAGAATATACAATGGAATGATGGTGTGCCAATTTATGATTTTTTATTTGACTTTCAAAGGAATTTCTTTGATAACATTTATTTATTTTTTGGAATGCAGCAAATCGTTAATTTTCCTACACGGTTATCGAGTTATTTAGATTTAATATTTACTAATATTTTGAGATGCTATGTATATGAAACTTCTGGGTTTGACTCAGATCATCTGGCCATTGTATGTGTTACAGAACTGGAAGTGGTAAGACATAACAGAAAGATTCTATATAAATCGACGAAATTGGAATAAAGCAAATTGGTCTGCAATTATGACGGAAGTATATAATTGGCCATGGTACGAACTTTATAATAGTAATATTAACATTCACAATGTATATGAAAATCTTTATAGAAGAATACGAAATGTAATAAACAAATTTGTTCCTTATGATAGGAAAAAAATTATTCATCCAATTTGGATTTCCGCTAAGACCAGACTACTGAGGACAAAATATCATAATTATTGCAAAAAGTGGCAGAAGCTTGGTTTCTTTTCTGATCAATATCAGGCGAAGGTGTGTAAAACTCAACTAATTAAGGCATTAAAATATGATAAAAGTTGGTTTATTAAAAAGAATATTGTATATAATAAACGAGATAGCAGAAAATTGTGGTTGGCATTAAGACGAATTACATATTCAAAGGTAAAGAGTGGAACCTCAATATCAGACGCTTTATTTGAAGAAATTAAAAATAATCTCCATAATAAGCTAGTATCTAAGAATACAATTGACTTCGAAGTAGAAAAAATAAGTCAAGTCAAATTTCGGATTATGGATAAAGAGTTAATTAATGCATTAAAGGTAAAGAATCGTTTTTCAATGGGTCCGAATGGAATCCCATTTATGTTTTATCAAAAAATAATTCCTTATGTTATAAAACATTTTGTATACTTACTACAATTAACGTTTGAAACAGGTATTATTCCAAAGGAGTGGTTAGATATCAGAATAATTCCATGCTTGAAGAAAGGGAAGAATCCTAATAATCCTAAATCATACAGACCAATCTCAAATACGAATTGTTTATTAAGGATTTTTGAACGAATAATTTTGCGTCATTTACGCTTTCAAGTAAAGAATGATATTCATCCAAATCAGCATTATGCAGTTCAACATAAATCGACAGCTAGTAATTTGATTGAATTTACTAATATCATTTATAATAACTATGAAAAGGGATATGAGACTTATACACTATTCCTGGATGTGCAATCAGCTTTTGATTCAGTCGATATTTCGTTATTATATCAGAGGCTAAGAAAGGAATTTAATATAGATGTAGTATTAATTAATTGGATTATCAAGTACCTACATGACAGAAGTTATCATCTATATTATGATGGAATGCAATCAGGATCAATTAAGAGCTCAGTTGGAATAACGCAGGGATCAGCTCTTAGTGCTATACTGTTTATACTGTATATTAATCCTATGTTTAGCCTCAATATAACATCAACTATACTGGGATATGCTGACGATATAAAACTCATTAATACAAATAGTGATGATCTGATTGAAGATTGTAATTTAATTGTTGAATGGATGAAACACATCAATTTAGAATTTAATACAGACAAAATAGGATATATGATTTTTAGTTTACATGAGTGTATATATAGCCCAATAATTCTCCAAAAGCTTGGCGTCACTGTACGGCCAATGGACTATCACGAGGACTTGGGAATTTTATTTGATTGTCGATTGTCATATGCGAAGCACGTTGAAAATTTATCTAATAAATTAAAAAGAAGAATTGGTTTTACACGTCACTATTTATATTGTGTAGATAATTCAAGAATTTTAAAAATGTGGTTTTCTGCGACCTTTCTTTCTACAATTTATTATGGATTAAGTATATATGCTAGTGCTTCTGAATTCATACTGAGAAAGATTGAAAAACAGTATTTGAATGCTATTAAATTGGTTGAGGAATGGTCTTGGAGAGATAATAGCAGTCACAATGAAGTCATATCTCATTTACCGACATTTCAACAGTGTATCAAAAATCAGGACTTGAAATTTCTATTTAAATATATAAATGGTGATTTAGAGGCAAGAAAAATTTATTATCGTGTTCCTTCTGTTCAACATCGTAATTTTTCATTAATATATGTTAAAAAATGTCGTACTACAAAGGCGAAAAATTCTTTTTTCATAAGAGCTGCTGAAACTTATAACAGTATGATGAAATAATTGTTTAAAAAAATATTTGCGGGGGGCATCCATGGGGGAATGTAAACCTAGGATGAAGGGTAAATAAATAAATAAATATATATTAATTCCTCTATAAATCGATGGCAGACAGATTATATAATGAAGCGTATCGATTACATACGGCATAGATTAATATTTAATTTTTACAAAAATCATAATATTGAACACATTAAAGAACTACTAATTGAATATACTTTTTGTGAAGTGCCAGACTTCATAAAATGTAAAATTTGTGATAAATTGCTCCAAATTCTTAACTTTTTGCCTTGCACACTTGTATTTATTCATTTTAAACAGTTTTATAATTTACTTTTGCCTCGCACACTCGTATTTATTCATTTTAAACAGTTTTAAAGACATCAATAAAAATTCCAGATATTGAGAGTTGACTGTATTTGCAATTTTGTAGCCTATTCATTATCTACTGGGGACGAATTGTCGGAGGCGAAATGCAGGGAGCGATTTTTCCGTGACTTGGACTGAACAGCTCTATATTGTTATGACAAGGTATTCAGAAAATGAAAATTGCAATGTAGTACTATTCAATACAAAAATTCCCAGTTGTCAAATATGCCACCAAATTTACTAATGCAAGTGCAGTATTTCAAAGTAATTTAATCTATTTGTGTGATATCTGTATAAAAAAAAACTTTTGAGGATGATGATAAAAAAATGAAATTTGCTTTTTCCTGTTCCTGTAACAATGTTCACATATGCAAGTTTCTAATATAAAATCTAATATGTGATTTGTAATTTCTAGCTCAAGTATTACCAGCAGAATCCAAGAAAAGAAAGAAGTTTCCAGTAGAAACTGATCCTGACAGGTTGGTTAATTATGTGTGTGGAAGTAACATTTATAAAGAAGGAGAAGATATAAAACTGAAACCTGATTCTGAATATCCTGATTGGATCTGGAAAATGAATCTGGGGAAAGATCCAGATTTAGATGAACTTGATCCAAATACAATAGAATACTGGGAGAAACTTCACGTACTCAGCAAATTAAGATATAATAAGTTCTTGAGGTTGCAGAGAGAACCGAGATTGGCCGTGGGTGAAGTCGAACTAAAAAAATTAGAAACACTAAAGCAATTAAAATTTAGAGCTTTGGCTGGCTATTATTATGATCCTGGAGTAGATATTAATTAAATTAATGTATTGAGATTTATTAAATAAGTTATAAATAAAATTCTTGCCATGTGTTTACTTAATGCTATTTGTTGTTGCTTTCATTATATTGAGAATTTAATTCTTAATTTTTTTTTACAATATTATGAAATTCAATATTAAATTACACATCTTCATCACTGTTTAATCCTTCTATTTCATCTGAATCTTGGCCAAGAGCTTTCCAGAATGCTACAACTACCTATATTAAATAAAAATTTGAATTTTATAGATATAGAGGTTATTTTATGAATCAATAAATTTTCAACCTTTTCTGCATATTTTTTTCTTTCATCTCCTGTTAAGCCAGCAGCTTTTTCTAGGGAGAAAAAATTCATCAAAAATATAGTGATGAAAATAAAAAGCATTAACATTATATATTATTAGTAATTCTAAAACTTATAGAAGTTGTTTAGAAATTTTAATATATATAGATAATATATAATATGGAAAATTATAGATAAAAATATAAATAATATAAATGCATTGAAAAGAATAAAATCCTGAAAAGAAAAATACCCTTATCTCTAGATTGGTTCTAAATACTATGCAAAATCAAAATCACATAAATCAAGACTAACATGAATAAAAAAATGGAGATATATAAATTATTTTTTTACAGAACTTAAAATAGTGTTAAGGATAATAAATAGACACATTAAAAAAGGATAAAGCTGCATAAGCAAAATTCATTCTCTATTTTCTTTGTTTGTTAATATAAAAATATTCTTTCAACTGAGAAAGTTATCATTACTAATATTTCCTTCCTTTTCCCTTAAAATTTTTTTTTTTGAATCAGCAAAGAAATTGCAAGTGGATAGACTTAAATATTGCCAGATATCATATTTACTTATTTGAAAGATTAATATAATTGCCTATTTTTATTATTTATATATCATATACAGTGGGTGATTGGTTAATGAACAGTTTGGATAACGAACACTTTTTCAAAAGATTTTTATGTTCGGTTAACAAACAACTCACAGAACAAATTATGTGACCCGCGGACTGACGAAATGACAGGTCAGCCGGATGGCTGCATGGTAAAGCTGTGGCTTACCATTATGGATGATCCGGGGTCCCACTCCTCCAATTTTTCGGGTGGGATCTGAGCCTGGCCCATTGAAACCCATCTTTCAATCTTCCGGTTCACCCTCATCATGGGCATTGATTAGCCTGTGATGATGGCAGCTCTATAAGTGGCTGCCGCCAGATAAAAATATGCATGAGAATATTTCGGCTTAACTAATCTAACGGAATGACAGGCTTATTAGGCCTTTCCATGGGATATTTCTGGCTTAACGAACCTAACGGAATGACAGGCTTAGGCCTTGCGCGTTCGTTGACCTAACGGAATGACAGGCTTAGGCCTTGCGTGTTCGTAGACTAATGGGTAAGGATAGAAGAGTAGTTTTTTCCTGATTAAAATGAACTCAGAGACAACATAAAACAAATCAAAAGATTTATTAAAGAAGGTAAGAGAGAGATTTTACAATTCACTGCATGCTTACAACTAACTGGATTGTGGGATCCATTTGGTATAAATATTGCTTTGTACAACGCTTTCTGTAGATACCATGTGACATATTCAGCATTCAAAATCTCAACATTTACGTCCAAAAAGTGAGCATTATTCTCATTTAACGTTAAGTTTTAAACCAAGGTTGTCATTGGATAAAGCATCTTTGAACAAGTTTTCTTTTCCTTCACTTTCCATGACTATAAAAATATCGTTTACTTAGCACACAAACAGCTTAAACTCTTTTCTTAATGATTGTAGAGCATTTTCTTCTTAGTATGTAATGACAAGTTCAGCCAAAATCTCTGCTAGAGGACTGCCTATGCACACACCTTTCTTCTGAAAGTAATATTTTTTATTAAAGATAAAGTATGAGGAATGACAAACCAAATCACAAATTTCTCTTAACAAATCTGACGGAACATCGTTAAGTGGTAAATATTGTAGAAAAAGTCTATAAAGAAATACGGTTGTAGCATATTAATTGAAGGAAATAAACTGTCGTAATCCAGGACAATAAACCGTTCATCCGGAAATGGATCAGATTCCAAAAGTTTATCTATAAATTGCACAAGTGAAGATACAGTAAATTCATAAGGTTCCATTTTTTGTTTACACCAGTTCGCAATTTTTTGCTCCAATGTAAAAGTGGGGCACATATAGTGGGCCACAATAGGCCTAATACTAACAGGATTTTTGTATAATTTGATGAACCCAAAAAGCACAGACACGATGGTGCAGTGACATATGCGAATTTGTAGTAGTAATGTGTAAATGTTTATACAGCGTCTCTTATGACATCATTTTTGAGTTGTTTATTTTTATAGGGGTTGCTTCTCTCCATTCTGTATATTCATTGCAGCTGAGGTTGACCTACTGATTAGGTATAAAACGTTTCTGTTAATAAAGTATTTATCCTGTTTAGAGCTTTGTTTTTCTGTGCATTTTTGTGAGTGTAACAGGATGGCTTTAAAGTTCTTAATTTGTTCTGAAGGCAAATATAGAAATACAGTCATTTCTCTAATGATGAATGTTCACATCACTAATATCAAATTATATCCCACTGTTATGTTTCCATATTTTTCTGCATGCACGATAATTTTTCATTTCAATGCATCATAATTTAATTTTATTGAAAACATTTTAATTGTTAATTAGGAATCCAAATGTCAGCAAAACTCAACACATGCACCTATCTGTAATCATTAAAAATAAATAGACATCAGTGTTCCACAATCACTACCCTGATGATGCAACATGGCTAAGACAGTGTTGCCATGTTTCATCATCAGGGTATCATGCCAGTTATTATACAAGTAACTGTAACAAATTTTAGCAGTTCATAGACTTTAATGTTTCACTCTAAACATTTTAATTACCGTTCTTCAATTGTAAGATTCCATCAATTCTGATTCCTCTTTATTTCAAAGACAAAAAAATGTAAAAATATGCATCTTAGAATTGATAAAATATGGTAGAAATTCTATTGCATTTAACATATTTTTTTAAAGAATAAAATTTTAGATATTAAAATGCTTGTTTATTTTTTATAGTACAATCTGAACTTCTTAATCATAATTCTGAATTAGTTCAACAAGATTGTTATTCTCAAGGATTGAAAACAAATATAGATTCATATGCTAAATTAACATCTGGTAATAGAAATGAAATGCAAGCAGAATTAGATTATGGTAAGAATTTTAAATTTATATTTAATGTCTTTATATATATATATTACAGTTTATTCCCTTTATACTATTAAATCTCTCCAACATAATTACAAAATTTCACCTAAGAGTCATTTAACAGATAAAGTGATTTTATGCAACATAGGTTTCAATTCTCTATTATCTATAAATTCAAAAATTTTCTGCAATTTTCTGTTATGAATATAAAAACAGTAAAAAAATTAGTATTGCTAACTTCACTCAATTCTTTTAATAAATAATATGCACAATATAAAATTCTGTTGAGAACAATATTCATAGATAAAACAATTCATTATAACAAATCAGATATCATACTGATTGACAACAACAAAAAATTATATATTTCATTGATAATGCTTTCCCTAACATAAATATTTGCATTCAACACTTACTGCTAAAACTGCTAAGTGTATAGATTTTATTCATAAAATAAAAGACTACTGGCATATAATTAAAGTGGTCACACTGCAAATTGTCTTATTTGTCACTGCTGTTATTTCCAGAATTTTGCACCAAAGTCTACAAACACTAGATTTATACAAAAACACTTATTTAGAGTATAGAATACAACAATTCTAAACACTTTTGTAATATTGTTAGAAAATTTCTCAACTAGATATTTCATAGTCAACACTTCTCATGAATATAAATAATTTTTCTTCTCTATTAAATTAATTGTTACTTGGCCTTACCTTATACAATAATTATTATATGAAATTTTTGCCATATATTTAATAATAATAATCAGGTTATTAGTAGTATAGAATAAGTTGTAGAGTAATTTTAAAGGGATCATAGTGAGTTTTTGGAAGTATATGGGACATTTGAGAAGGAACAAGTAGGAATGTATTTGTATGAAAGATAAGAATGGTAATATGATGTTAGATAAATCTGGAATAATTGATAGATGTGTCAGGAATGGGTTTACACCCATACCCTGACCCGGATTCTGACTCCGCGCCCCCTCCACCCCATCCTTTCTTTCAGAACGAATATTAATCATGATGGTAATGTCATTTTTGTCTAATCAGTTGGTTAGATGTTCAAAGCCCAATAAACTCTGCTCCATAGAAAAATCAACAAACTTTATTATGAATACGTAAACAAAACTTACAACTGGTTAGATAATTAAAATTGCCAAAGGTTTTCCCGTAAGACAAAACTCGAATCACAATTACTTCTTGGTAGCATTCAGTACACACAAAATATTTGTATAATTCGTTCCACCTGGAACACGACACTAAAAAAAACAGTCTTTCCACTGGACGACGTTGATTCGACGTCAAAGACACACATGCAGAGACGAAGACTTGACGAGACAACACACCAATCTATCAGATTGACAGGAGAAAATCACATCAGCTCCACTCGGCGGCCGGAACTTATACTTGTACTAATTTGCATGTAATACAATGAAATGAGAATAAAAATTACTTCAAACAAAACTAATTGTAGATTAATTCTTCTTTGAACTTTAATGATATTTAAAACAAAACAGTTCTTTCCTTCCTGTACGAAAATTGCTTTTCTTGTGCACGTGTTAATTGATGTACAACTCGGCGGCCATTTACAGAGACAACACGGGATGGTCCGGATGCTTAACGGACGCAGATTCTTTTTTACTTTCAGTATTTTTAATATCCTCAGACATGCCAAAAAACCTTTTTCTTACAATCCTTACAGATGGAAAATAGTTCCCTGACTTTTAGTAAAGCCTATTGGAGAGTTTGTTCAGAGTGAATAGATGAGAACAGGATGAATGTAATGGATGAATGTCAGTATGAAAGGGAAGAACTCAATATAGAAAGAGTTGACTGCAGTTGATACTGTGAAGTATAGTAAGTGTCTTGTCACTGATTGATAGGAATGATGAAATATATTGAGAAATATGTATGAAATGGATGTGGCACTTATATAAGTTGTGTTGTATGAATAATGTGTTCCAAATAAGGTTGTAATTGTCTCTATTTATAAAAAGAATAGTGAGAAATGCAAGTGTTCAAAGTTCCCAATTTTAACAACAGAGTACAAACCTAATGGATGGAAAACTTTGCATCCAGAATTCACTAAATGTCAATTGGACTTTGGAACTGAACAAGAAAAACTAATATTTATGATTTTGATCATAAGCAAAATGTTAGCACTAAACAACAACCAAAAGTTAACTAATTTAATTCTACAAAGAAATACAAAAATGGAAATTAAATAATAATGACAAAGTTTATTAATGGACTCTAAATATACAATTAAATTCAACAAATACTTTATTCAAGCAAAAACAAATTCAACAAATTAAATTAGTAATCATTTATTTAATCTGTCAAAATGAATTATCTCCAAAGAAATAATATTCAATACTAAAATAATTTTAAATCTACTTAAAGCAAAATCCCTCTATACCAATACAGAAATATACTTAACTGATAAATTATAGAACTTCTTTTATGTACTATACCTAATATTGCTTGTAAATCACCACTTCAATCGTAAATTGAAAATAGTACACTTCTTACAGTGGGGGTCTGGAAAATTCGCCCCCTGCATTTCGCCTCCGACAATTCGCCCCAGAACGTTATAATAAATGTTATTAATTAATCAAAAGAAAAAAATTTTTTGCGCAGTAGCACAACTTGAACCCGGGCTGCCATCGCCGAAAGCGGATATCTTACCACACAGCTGCGGATCGCAGAAAAAAAATTTTTGCGCAGTAGCACGACTTGAACCCGGGCTGCCATCGCCGAAAGCGGATATCTTACCACACAGCTGCGGATCGCAGCAGATATAAATTAGTATAATAAAGTAGTCTAACAGATTACAATATTTTTTTGGTTCATTTCTTTTGTTTGGCTGGCCATCTAAACCTAATATTTTACGTGTGTATTCAGTAGTGCCCTCTTTACGAACTATAAAGTTTCATTCACATCTACGTTTCCCAACTTGCGGGGTATCCTTGTAAGTAATTTTTGTCATCTAGTCATTACTATATTGTTAAATCACATTTTTCATTCCATTATTGAAGTGTAGATTTTAATAGGAAAATGTTACATAGCAGTTATTTTTTTAAATTTATAGAAAATAAAATTATTTTCTAATAAATAACATCTTAGAATTCATAGATATTATGTTAATGATTAGTTATTCTTAACATTAGTTCTCAATCTGCTAATAACAGTGCCATTCCTATCACATATCAATTATATCTGATGAGGCTAGCCAGACTGTAGACAAGCTGGCTCAATATCTGAAATAATTTTTTCAAATAGATTCAATCCCAGGTCCACTAGTCGAAAAGTTGAAGCATTTCCACAATATGAATCTGATCATTTGACCTATTGCAATATATATTAATACAGTGTTCTTAAACAATATTGTGGACTTGAAGTAGCATTCATATAAAACAGAGGTGGCCAAACTGTAGCTCATAAGCTACATGCGGCTCTTTGGTACCTTCAATTTGGCTCCATACCATGAAAGTCAATAGTAAATATGAAGCAAATACTTATATTATTTTTTTCCAATTTAAATATCTATAATTTGTTTATCTATTGTAAAAAGTAGTATGGATCTGAAATAAACAATTTTAGAAATCGTTATTAAGATTACACAAAAAACTGATGATGATCTCATTGATCCAGAAAAAAATGTGGCTTGAGTATTTGAGATTCTCCAATGTGGTTCATAGTGAGATGAAGTTTGGCCACCCTGATATAAAATATGTTTATCCAGTTTTTTACAACCACATTATAGATTTCCAACATATTTTCCTGCATAAGAGATGGAACATTGTTCCATCTCTTATGCAGGAAAATATAAAAAATAGAACTTTGAAGTTTTTAAAGTAGAAAGATGGAATAATGTTTTAATTAATTTCATTTTTGCTTTTGACATAATAGTAAAATGACATTAAATGAGTACTTTATTCTAAAATCCAGTAATAATTATATATGTATCTTGCATATACATACATTCTATAATTCAATAAAAGTTTCATTTGTTATATGTATATATATTTTTAACATAATCCAGTATAAAGCTTTTAGAAAAGAAAAGATCATTGTATTTACAAATATAATACCACATTTTTATTTTAATCATGTAAACAAGCATCAATCAACAATACCATCTTAACACTTTAAAAATCAGTACCTTTAACTGTGGGAAGTTGGATGACTTCAGTAATTGTCTAACTCCCATGCAATGCATGATTCTATTAAAACTGAATTGATCAAATTTCTCATATAATTTTCACATTATTCAATCTGTAATTGTGATGTTGATAACTGTACTATAATTTAATGCAAACTTTGATCTCTAGTATTGAAAATTCAATTTTTTTTTTTTTTAATTTTCCTAAAGAATAGCAAATTTTGGTATTGTGTGAATCTTTAGTAATTTTCATTTAATTTGACTTAAGGAATATTAATTTGTTTATCATTTAGGATTTAGTAAAAAAATTTATTACAAATATAAATAAATTCAAAAAATTTTTGATGATTATAGAATTTTCATGTTTTGTTGCTACCATATTATATATAAACACTGATTATTGCTTTTTTAATAATTACAAATTTATTAAATATAAGAATCATTTCTATTTTGCTATATGATATAAATCTTAATTTTCACAAAAAAAAACTTCCTCACAAAAACTAATCTGGTTTTTGTGAAATGACAAAGATATAAAATGTCGACTGAAAACAGTGAGTTAAACTGCATTAACTGGTCTTCAAAATACCCATTCATGACTGTACACAATTTTCTTCTCACTTGAGACCAAGCCCATTTTTAAGACAAAAAAATGAATTAAATTCAATGTAAAATTATTCCCATATCTAATGTATGCTTAGCCCTTTGCTTTCAAGATATATATATTTTTTCTACAAAGAAAGCAAACCAGCAGTGCTGGATTCAGTTAGTGCAGGGATCCCGATTGGATATTTCTTGCAGGTCCCTTCAAAATATGGCTTATTTTATTTATACATATAAGTAACATTTATAAATAAATATCCATTTTTTAATTAGTCAACTCTTACTGCATGTAATATGGATAAGTGATAATACAAACTTATATCCAAAATATTGTGATAGGGTTCAATGTAAAAAAAGAAATTATAATAACCAGAAACATCTATATATTCTTCTATTAACTTCCTTTATTATATTGTACCATTTAAACAATCTGTGAATACTGAAAAAATGAGATGTATTTTTTTAACTATATAAACTTTTGATAAATGTAAGGCCTGCATCAAGCACAGACCTGATTGGGTGTAATTGGTTTATATCTGGCTTTGCAAACCAGCACAACTTTAATACTTCAATTCTTGTTGTTTATATGAGATTCATGCATTCTAGAGAATAGCAGAGTTATGAAGTTGTTATAGGAATCTTTTGGAGATATTGTCATTGATAAAAATTTAGAATATAATGAATCTGCTTAATGTGATAAGCAACTGTAACATTTTAATGCCTAAAAAAATATTGTTTTTTTTCTGCAAAATAAAATATTCTCTCTCTACCCTAAAAATTTCAGATGAATAGAACAACAACAACCCATAAATTTTAGAAAATTTTTTGAAAAACCATTGAATCCTCATTTTTACAGATATTTCACGTATAAAGAAAACTGCTTTTTGTTGTTTGTATAATGACAATTAATATTAATTATTGAACTAATTTTGTTATTTATGCAATTAGATAGTAATATATGCTGAACCACATTGTTGGCTGAGAAATGCATTATAACTTTTTTCCCGTTTAAACTGATGATAATTTAGTCTATTATTTAAAAACATTGATTTGATCCCATATTGAAATATATGAGATTGTGGTTATCAGGATTTTGTATATCTTTCACTGCAGTGTTTATCAAAGAAAATACATATCATTTCAATCATTTAGAAGAACTGGTGGTTTTTTTGTGCAACTTTTTTCACCTTCAATTAAAGTTATGAAAAAATTAAAGGAATAAAATATTCTTATTTTTCTCAAAGCTAACCTTTCTAGAGTCCACTCCTCTGGAATCTGTTTTGCCTTGCAGATCATTGATACCATTTGAATTTTTTGAAATCTTTTATTAAAAATTGTTTAGAAATTTTTCAACATAATTGAATAATTTATACCGGGTGTAAATTATCTCCTTCAAAAAAACTACACTACGACGTAGACGAAATTCAGGCGATTAAAATGATATAAGACACCTGGGGTCGCAAATCGCAAGCAACGCCGTAAATTGAACCTCAAACTAAGCTTAATGGCGTGGGCTTCGAATGAATTATCTACACTGGGGCGAAATGTTCCGGGGGCGAAACGTTCTTGGGGCGAAATGTAGGGGGCGAATTGTCGGAGGCGAAATGCAGGGGGCAAATTTTCCGTAAACCCTTACAGTGATTGACATGACTAATTCATATTTAAATTCATTGTCATACATCTCATAGACAGTGTTTTAACTTTTGCTTACAGAGCAGAATCAACATTTACGTTATCATCTTTACAATGATAATTTAATACTTATCTTATTTCATTTATAGTTCCATTGAAATGAGATTAATCTTTGACTCCAGTCAATAATGAGATCTTAAACTTTATTAAAAAATATTTTTTATGAGATTTTAAATTATGAAAAATTTTAATAATTCTTATATATTTTCTGCTGAACAAACACTTCAATAAAAGTGTATTGCAAAGCTATGTGACATGATTATGTCCTACTCTCCATTCAGTTTTTATTTGTAATATTTGTTATTATTATTATTTGTAATTTTTTTTCTTCATGTTGCATTGTGATATTTCAATGCAATGGCTGTTCTTCATGTTCATAAGTCTGGCATTTTGTCAAAGTGACCTTAATTATTCCAACAGTGAGCTAGATTTGGAAAATTTTTAAATTATAAAAGAATTTACCTTTTATATCAATGAATGTCATATTGTTTTAACACTTGAAAGTTAAGTATAGGAATTCCTTGATTAGTGCGGGTTTGAGTAATGTGGTTTTGATTAGTGCGCAAAAACTTTGAGACTATCCCTTAATATATGTGGTGCCAAATTTGATTAGTGCACTTTAACAAGTGTGAGAGCACTGCAATAAATTTATTTATTTTTTTAATTCTGTTAATATTATGACTTTCATCATCTAATTGTTATATTTATTTTAATTGATTTGTAATTTTATTTATTAATAAATTTAGCGTAAATGGCAACTACCTAATAATAGCCATTACAACATCATATAGTCAGCCTTGCTTTCAGTTCCTCTCTAGTACTCGATGTCTATGCATGAGCAATTATTTTTTACAAAATTTATGCAATTTTGTAAAAATAATTTTTTTGTAAAAAATAAATTTTAATTCTTATTATAAATTTTTAAATACCTATAAATATTCCTCAATGATTTAAAGTACATGTAATGCAATATAGATATGTTTTGAGAGAGGGAAAAAAATACATGTTTATAATTTTGATATTTTCCAGGATTCATTATAATTATTCCCATTGGTTTTTAGTTTGATTAGTGCAGTGTGATGTATTGTGATGATTATGTATGATGTATTGTGATGTATATATGATGTATTGTGAGGATTTATTAGTTGCACTAATCAAGGGATTCCTATAATTCTCTTATATATGGGTTTCACATTTTTACCATTTTCAAACCTTGAAATGGGGAGATCAGCTTATACATGAATATGTACAATAATTTTTCCAATTTCTCTATAGGATTTTCCAACATAGAGTTCATAAATCAATTGAATTTAAATTTATTAAGTCCTTAATTATATTGCATGATGTTTAGTTTGATATATAATTAATACAAAAAACTGTTACTGAATACACCCTAATATAACTTTTCATCAGAGATGCATTCTTATAAAATGAGTGACAGACTAAAACAATGCAAATCAAAATAAAAATTTCATAAGAAACCATTGAAATATAGAAGATAGAAAACTGGCACTATATTTTCAACAAACAGAAAATTGCAAAAAGCATCTGGAATATGTACAGTACATCTACTTCATATTTGGAGTAGAAGTTGAACAGTGCAGTATGTGCTGCTACTAAAGAAAGAAGAGTTTTTGCCATAGTATAAAGAATAAAAGGTGTAACAATGCACATATCTCTTCTATTAGTTTCCATTTTGATGATGTAAAGCTAATTAAAGTAACTTAGCATTATATATTTGATAAATTAAGTAAAAAACAGTATGTTTAGATAAAAATATTTTAATTTTAATGTAGATGCTTATTTGTGAAATTTTCATTATGCTATATTGTATTATATTTGCTTGCACTAATGATAATAAGAAAACATCAGAAATATAACTTTATCAATTTCCTAAAGATTGCAAATATCAAGATAAATGAATTTTATTTATGTATTTTTGCACCTAAAGTACTTATATACAAATATATTAGGAGCAGTAATTCAACCAAATAATGTAAGCTACTGTATCACCAAAGGAAAAATTATTTTTAAAACGATGTAAATATGGAATTTTATGATAAAGCAAAATGTCATCTTAATTATTTTATGATTCAATTTGAAAAAAACCCAAACCAAAATGATTCAAAGTGGTTCTGGATAGACATAAATTTGATTTCATTCATTTTTTTTCATTATGAGTTTACATCATCTAATAATTCAAAAATGATTCTTGAAAGGAAAATATGTTTAAACTTTCTGGTGTTTATATTTATATAACTGCTAAAACTGTTTTTGTTTCACAAAAACTCATAATTTCAGAATGCATTGTTATATATATTGATGTAAAATTTGTCTAATTCCAAAAGATATTTAGGAACAAGTAAAAAGTAAGCATTCTACTTCTAAAAAAAATTAGATTATTAAGAATACTATTCACAATCAAATTATGCTGCACCATTTTTAAAAATAAATAATATCAGCACAAAGAGCAGGAATCTACAGAAAATAAAAACTTCAGATTTTTCTTTTCAACTTAAAATAATTTTATTGAAGTGTTTTCAACCCTCTGGAGCCTTCTCAGCAACATTCAAAAGTTGAACAGTAACTATATAGCATTTGCAAATTTATTTCAAATGATTGCTTCAATAGCTTTTGCAAATTGATTTATCCTTTTGCAAATATATTTAACTGTGTGTAAATTTATTTAATCTTTTGCACATTTCCAAAATGTGTTCTATATTCAGCTATGAACACTTTAACAAAATGGTGAGAAAGAGTAGTGGATAAACAAGTATAATATTGATATATGAAAATAAATTTATTTTCAAATTAATACATATTTTAATGAAAAAAAAAATTATATATATTAAATTTAGTGCAGTGGTTGGCTAGGTAACAAAAGAAACATGTCCATAATGTAATTGGCACAATCTTGGGATATAATAGTACATAAACTGAGTGCGATGACTTCTAGTAACTGATGTGCCTCCCAACGGCTTAGTATATATAAAAATGAGTTTTTCCTGGTTTAAAGGGGCTGATTAATTGAAACTCACTGCATACTGCCTTCTGAGCAGAATATTTGACTTGTTATTCATTCTGTCTACTTCTACCTGATGCTTTTTTAAGCGTAATTTTTAAATTGCATAATGTATTTCTTATGGAAGACATAATTAACTCATTGTCATGTTCAAGAAGTTTCTCTCTGATTTTCATAAGAGTAATTCCGGGTTTTTTCTCAATTGCTGCTTCTATTAGGCAAAGGACATCAGGATTAAGTAGTTTTAGCCTGTTCCCTCGTGGTCCATTGTTTAGCATCTCAAAATTATCCTTTCTGTACTTTCTAATTATGCTTTTCCCCGTATTCCATTTTATACTTGATTTTGATGCTGCTTCCTTTACAGAAAAATTTCTTCATACAATTTGACAAATAGTTTCTTTTTTTCCACAGAAACAACTTCATACTTTCCATGCCTTTCTCCAACTCTGCATTGAGCAATGGAAGAGTTTGGAGAATTGAATCACTGCCATTCATATTATACAGGAAAACCTGTGCAGATGGCCACCTTAATATCTGCCCACCGCCCTCCAAGCATATTGCGGGTTTTTTTAAACTGTATAAAATGGCCATCTGTGTTCTGTGGCTATGGCCAGTGGTATTTAATTTTGGTACCTTGTGTGCAACATCTACTAGATGGCCAGCAAATCGTGTTCTGATCAGAAATGCCAGATGAGCGATTTTCATGCCCTATTGGTCTAGTTTTGTAGAGTGTATTTTAGAATACTACACTATATATAAATTATTTTGAAATAAAATACTTTTTTAGTATTTCAGTTAAGAATTGGTATAAATATGTCATTAAGTGATTCACATTGAAAATACTGTATTTATTTACATATTTACCTATAAATAAAATTAATTATTATTTTCAAGTACAGTATATTAAATAAATATTAAAAATTGTAAAAACAATAAAAGATATTACTTGTACAGTACTGAAAATTGATCATTCATCTGTGTTATAAAAATAATTAGAATTTGAAATTAATATTTCATTTTCTGTTTTCTCCATAATTTTGAATTAATTTTAGGCTATAGTTTTGTGGTTGTTATGCAATAAAAAGTAACGAGTACTATCAAAAACTGCTCTTAAAGGTATTCAACTTGGTAAATTTTAAATACAAGCACTATAAAGCAGTCCAGGAACGATTCTTTAAGTAATCTTTTTTATTTAGAGTAACGTTTTCGGCCTTATATTAGCCCTCTTCACTAGTAGACTGTATCTGTTCTAAGAGTTGAAGAGGGCTAATATAAGGCCGAAAACGTTACTCTAAATAAAAAAGATTATTTAAAGAATTGTTCTTGGACTGCTTTATAGTGCTTGTATTTAAAATTTACCAAGATGCAATAAAAATTTTTGTCATCTGGCAATTCTGGTTTCAATTTTAGATCTGCTATTCAATATGTGCAATTAAACTATTAAGTAAATTTTTATTGCAATTTAACTACAAAACAAGCATTTTAATGCAAGTAGACTGCTTTGTGATATCAGCAAACGAGAACAAACCCAATTTCCTTGATCTGGAACAGCAATACAAGATAATTAAAATTAAAGAATCAAAACCTAATATCAGTTCACATGAATTAGTGAAAGAATTTGGATGCAGAAAAGGTCAAATTCAGAAAATCTTAGAGACAACTACAGGTCATTGAAGAGTTTGAATGGAATTTAAGCCAAGATAGGAAGTTATGCTGAAAAACTTGGATCTATTGAACTTATTGAATATTCTACTAACTTATATGGTCTTCTATCAGCTGAGCATTCTAAAGTGAAAAAATCCAGAAAACAGATATTAATTAGTGATTTCTTTCCTTAGATTTAATTAATAATGTGAAACTGTGTTATAAATTTTGTATTTTAAACATTGATATTTAATAAAGAAATTTGTAGCTAACCTGTGTCTAGTGGCCAACCTGTGCTTGGTGGTCACAATCTCAGTCGCCCAAAGCTGGACATCTAGCACAGGTTTTCCTGTGTATATATATATATAAGTGGTTTAAATTTTATATTCAAAGTCACAGTCAGGGAACAGATGAACAAACTCGTGCATTATAAGGAGTTGCTTTTCCATCAATTGACTGATTTGCATAAAGTTTAAATAAATTTATAAAAAGTTTAACCCAGCCCCTGGGACATACCATCTTCAGTCATGCATTATCAATTTGATACATTAATTTGCATAAATTATCTATAATTTATTATCAATTATAGGATTAGAAAAAATGTTTTATTGAAATCCTTCAAATCTTTTCTCCTAACTGCAAAAATTCCTGTTTTTCTATCGTTTTTGTGTTTTTTTCAATATTTATTTTGTAATCCGATCTCATTTGATTAAAAACAACAGAGTATCATATTTCAATTTGCCATAATTTGTTTATAAATTTAACAATGGATGCACTGACTGCTGTTTAAGTCAAATTACCCTTGTATTTAAATGACTAGGGGTGACATTTGTCTGTCAGAGTGGGGAGAAAGGAGGGGCATGGCCTGTCG